>QNGE01001793.1:29950-47043 GCA_008508345.1 Paragonimus westermani | reverse complement strand
TTTTCAGGAAGAGATGCCAACCATCTTCCAACCCGCAACCTGGAGGACCAGGAGGCTGTGGTTTGTCAGACCTCTACCTGTTGGCCTGCCTGGTATGAGTAACTCTGTCCAGTTTAGCCCAAAAGGTCATCGAGATGCGCAAGACGTCACACCACGTCAAGGTCCAGTCTCACAGTGACGGCCTTGTCACATGCTGCGGTATCTGCTTTATGAGTGGCTTGTTAGATCTCCGTCTAGCAGCAATTAGGATATTCAGAGTGAGAACTATTAACACAGTTTTCTAAGCTGGTTTATCGTTTGTGGCTTATTTGAGACGACGCCTGTTTTAGAGGTGAAAGCCAAGTACAACACTGACGCCCACGATGTCCAAAGCTGGTGCTGGCTAAAACAGCCTATGTTCAGCTCCAACAAAAATCCGCCATCATCCGAACGATGTGACACTATCCCAAGTCTGCCACCTAAACGACACTCGACCTCACCAAAACGGCAGACCTGGGCGTTCATATATCTGACTAGAATGACAAGATTAGAGCCGTGTCGACCGAAGGAGAGCGGTCAGGTTCGAGTAAAAGACGTGCTTAGCACCGACGTCATTGCAGTCAGCTGCAGCATAAGCAGACAATAAAAAGACTTCTGAGGATTTTGCGTCTAGATCTGATCTTAACAGAACCTGCCAATTGGACGGCACAGTCTACTGTTAACAGGAATCCTATCTACCAACGCGGCCTCAGCCGTCGTGCTGAGGACTGCAGCTACTCCATCCTGACTGGTAGCGGCGGCTGTGGAGTCACCCGAACTGTATAACCAGTATCGAGTAGGTAGTTAGTTCCATACATTGATTACCGTCCTGGACTTCTAGTCTTCGAAGTGCAGCAGAAATCGACATGCAAAGAATCTAACGTTCGTGCGAAAGCTGACTACTGACCTCTGTTTCAGAGTGCGAACGTTGAAATCACCTAATATAAATTCGCATTCTAAGGCAAGGGACGAGGGAGGTCTGAGTTGTAAGAGATGGGACTAAAAAAGGAGGGCGGAAGTGGCCTGAGAGCTTAAGTTGATAGGATAGTGGGGAAGGTCAGCAATAGCAGATTTTCGCTCACTCACCCTGCTGCATGCAGCAGACAAGGCGACCACGTTTATACTGCGAGACGACCGATGTAGTGCGGAATTTTTCACATTGTGGGTATTCACGCTTGTATGTGGACTGACGTATTGCCGGGACGCCCAGACCTAGACAGGGAAAACGATTAGGGTTCTCAACCAAAGCCGTTGTCTCAAAAACCTGTACCGTAAGGCAACGGGTGGATGGCAGTGTACCAGGACTGGTAAATTTTTCGGAAAAAGATGTCAACCTTCTTCCAATCTCCAACCTGGAGAACCGGGGGACTGTGGTTTATCAAACCTCTACCTACTAGACTGTCTGGTATGAGTGACTGTCGGTGTGGTGGCCACTCTGTTCAGTTTAGTCCGAGATGCCACCGAGATGTGCAAGCCGTCATACATTTAACAGAAAGGTGTTTCGGAAAGGGTAAGGAATGATTTTGCAACACACCAACGTTGTGCGATTTCCAGATAGACGTCTGACCGTTGCAATGTACAGATTGTCAATGCCATAGAGCGAAGTTAGATGAATAGGGGTGATACTGCAAGATTCACAACTGGATAACACAGTTGCCACCAGACTTGCTGCATACAACATACTAATACAACACATGCAAACAACCTTGTTTTAGCATCTGAAGAGGAAAAATGAGGTTTACACTCAAGTTCTTTCGACCATCCTTAGACACAGTATCAAGACCAAACTCAGCTTTTCAAATTGTAACCATAGTACTTCATTTCTATGGCTCACCTAGCACTAATGGTGTAGGTACCATAGGTACAAATATTCTTTTACATTACAGTAAGACAACACAAGCTAACAAATCTTTCAAACCTAAAAAAACGCAATCCAAACATTTGTGGAAATACAATTCAGCACTATCCCATCATCTCGTATTTCCACTGTAATTTGCGTCCTTAAAATTGCTACATAAATATGGCGATGAGCTGGCATTCCTGCAAAAAGTCTGACAAGAAAGTGGTCTTCAGCACAGTTGAGAGTGCATGAGAACGAATGCAGGGAAAATGTCGCTATTACGCCTAATTTCTTCGACTAAAATAGTTAACAGCAGCTTAACTAATAACCGATTTCTCATACCATTGTTAAGAAAAACTCTTCGCGTTCTTTCGCTCGCTGTCGCATCAGACATCCGCTCAATCAGTTACTTAATCGATATGTTATGCGTACAACAGCCATCTTGGGTCGTGTTAATCATTCAACGAGAATAACATGATCCTGGGACCAAACGAGTCTATCAAATCTGAGCTACTCTGACCTGACAACCGTGAAAAAAACTGTAGAATTGCATGTCTTTCATGGTGCTGACTATGATCTGCTGCACCGAGGTCCATGAGATCGCCGGCTCCTGCTGATTGACCGTATCTTTTTACCGTAACACAAACCAGTAATTGCGACCTAACAAGGTTAAATTTCCGTTTTTACATCATAAACTCGAGTGTGGTATTTTTGGCGAAAGGGGTCCACTGGGAATGCAACCGGGCGATATCCAACTTATAGGGAAAAAACTCCCATTACTGACCAGTAGTACCATACGGCGTTTCTCATCATATGAAACGTAAGCTGTAGTGCTATCGGAACCAGTAGTTTACAAATCACTTAACCTTATAGTTCCCAAAGTAGTTTTGCCTCATCCGGGAGAAATCCGAAACTATTACCAAAATACAATCATTCTCAGGGTGCATTAACCGATCTACTACTTTTCACGACTTTGAATGCATACAAAAAGTTGCGTACGATTGTTACACTGTTAGGTTTTTAATCATGGAAATCGCGTTGTTTTCTAGTTGCACAATTACTTCCAAAACCTGGTTAAAATGTAAATATTTCTCAACAACTAGAAAAAAAATACTTCAAAGCCATTATTTTTCAGTTGTTTCTGGCTGGTCTCGCATGATGTTAAGTTTTGTTATACCCGATGGACAGCCTGCAACAGGATTTTTGTTCACCATTCAACGACTTTTCGGGTTGGGAGCGCGGAAAACTACATTGGCTTGAGTAGGTGTACGCTTCCGGTTCACTTTACACATCAGCAACCTAGCTCTCGACACGGTCCGATTGGTCTGTTGTGTAACACCCATGACTGTTTCACTGAGCACGTACGTGTGACCATCTAAACCGCAAATTAAATTAATTCCGTCTAACTGTGCAATCGATCTGTGAACACGAAACTCTAGCATTGGACGCCAAAAAAGCAACACATCAATGGTTTTTGGTAACGCTTAACACTGGACAAAGTTGAAATTGTCGGGGAGGAATACAGTACAGCTGCTTATTGCGACTGACCGACGGACATAATGCTCAGACATGGTTAGCCGCTTCGAACGAGAAATATGCACACACACAGGCAGGTTGATAACGGGTAGAAGCATACATCAGAAAATGACATTATATGTTTCAGTTCTGACTGAACGTGTCCAACACACTGCGTCCTATCAACAGACGAAGAACGGTCAGCGAACACGGCAACGTCGGACGTGGGAGTTGCCTTCTAATCGGTCGTGGCTGGTTCCTACTAGGAACGGACAAACCTGAGAACGTAAGGATACGCTACGTTTCAAAGCACGTTTGCTCGTTCATTCTACCTGGTACAGAGTTCACAAGAGAGGATAGCACTTATTAATGGATCACGAGAAGTAAACATGCATGCAAACTATACCGGGTAGGAGATTGTGATGATACGTTTGAGCTGTGGATCTGACCGCAACTTGGTTTTAAGCATCCTTGTTGGTCACCTAAAAGTTATGCAGTGTGACGCATCCAAATTCACGGCCCAAAATTACTGATAATCGGTACAAAGCCTTTTGTCTCCAAATCAAGAAGAGTGCATGTCATGGATATATGATAAAGTACAGAACTACGAACAAGGTAACGAAACGGAATATGGTGTCCTGTGGAGCATTGAAAACAATAGCTGACGGCACCATGTCACAAACACAGAGGCTTCCGATAGTAGAAGCTGTCTATTCAAACTGGTTGGAGAGGAGGTGGGGAGGGATGAGCAAGTTTATTTGCCCTTCTCCAGCTCTTCGATCAATTTTTGATGACGTTCAATGGCCTCCTGGAAAAATAAATCAAAAAGACACATATCGAGGGGTTGAAAAACACAATGGCTGTTAGAAGGACTGTAAACGGTCAGTTTGCACCTTCAGCTTACGAACTTTGCTCCACAAGTGAGGGACAAATACGGCATAAATTCCATTGTAAGAGTCATTTGTTCATGACTGGGTAAACCGTAGCAGTTATTTGTGTAAAATACCCATAGACACACAGATCCGCTTCTCCCTTTCGTGCACGTTAAAGCGAACGTTAACCAAAGACAGATGAAGGAAGTCCGAGAACATACAATGCAGGGAAGGTCAGGAACACTGTCTGCGACTAGAGACGTTTGGGGGGCGATTAATGATACGTTGACCGCAAAGCAAGGACAATTTCCTAAGTGGAATAGTGAAAACCCACAAGACTGTAGGTGATAAGATACACTAATCGTTCGGTTGTTTGATAGTATCAGACCGATAATGTAAACATCTTGATGTTGACTGTTTGTAGGGTTTTTGGCCACCACGATCGATCCCTTCTACTGGGTTAATTTCATACCAGAGCTATTTTTACGCCTACGTGGAATCCAACCCTCAGTGACAATCACATGTGTACTGACTTAGCTAGTGATGAAACTGCACAGGTATACGGGAGTTACGAACAGATACACAGTCAAATATAAGTCTACTGATTGAAACCAAACCAATCACATACGTAAATGCAAAAGCGGAATCGGTCAAAACTCTATCAGGCTCGTCGATCAGATATGAGGGGAAATAATCGCATTTCATTATGAACATGATGTAATTCGTGAAGTCCCAGTGGAAGTCAATTGGAGGAAACCACATGTGCAAGCCTACTAGAGGCGTGAAACGAGACGTACTCCAGTGGAAGTCAACGGGGAGCAGCATCATGTGTCGCGAGAGTAGGACGCATAGGTAATGAACAAAGGAGAGGTAGTACAGAAGAGACCTAAATGTACAAAATTTGCACCCTGGCTAGATTCGAACCAGTGACAGAAACCGCATGCCCTTGTGACGCATAACCCGTCAGCTGGGATATGAAAGTAAACACACCGTCCAGCAAGTTTGCATTGAGTCATCCACTCATATCAATGTGGCGCGGATATTGACTGAGAAATCAAAAAGCGCATTCAAACTGCCGATAAAATCTGCGTTGTTATAAACCATTAATAAAGTGTCATCCATCAGAAATAACCAATATCTACATGTTTTAAGATCATAAAATACCTTCCGAGTAAATAAAGATCAGACGAGTAACAATGATCTATCGTCCCGAAGGGGAGTTAAGACCAAGTTAAATAATCATACAGGGTTTTTGATGCGGCTTAACTTTGAGCATCCATTGTTGCTGAGGCGCATCGTTGTGATTGTCTTTTTATTGGTTGTCCGATTTTCCAACTTGCGACGTCCACACAGCTTACCAGATAAACAACACATAACGACACTAATCGGTGGAACTAGCATCATATCCACTCTTCTCCACATCGAAACAAAATGCCCTAAAATACACTGGTTTCTACAGGAATGCCCACTCACTTAGGAAAACATCATTCATCTGATCCTGTGAAGCTCGTGTAAGAGTTTATAGCCGCACGAGGATCACCACACAGGTACGACCACGGACCAGAATTCAGACTCAGCCTAGCCCAATCTAACACAAATAGAGGAATCACGTGGCTTATCAGCACAGTTGTATCCAATGAAATATGAGATGTAACCAAAATGAGGCAGCAGACCTGATCATTTTGTGGACAAATCGCTGTTATTGTCTCATCGGCTTTGCACGAACACCTGTTACTTCTATCACCCCGCTATATGCGGTGAGTTGTGCTTATACAGTGGCCTCAATTAATTTAAATCATGTACAATATGTAAGTACGCGGTGTTTTGGCCACATTTTGCTTTCTCAATACAAGAGGCACGGTTCACAGCAGAATACTTCTACGAACCAGTCTGTAGGCTGACTGGAGGCCGGTAGCAATTTCGCCAACGTCGTAGAAACGAGTTATTCTCGCGATTTACCTCCCCTTAAATTGAGTCCGTACATTAATACAGAAGTTGAGGATAGTTGTAGCTGATGTGAACAAGCTCGAGATCCTAGGTGGTTCGTAGAAGATGAAGTTGAGTTCACTGAGCAACAACCACGAGATCAAAAGCGCGTCCTCGCGAAGCTTGACAAATAAATACATACGACTTCAGCTACCAGACTTTTTAAAATAACGAAATGCTCCCCATTACTGTCTTGCGCAGTATGTTGTCGACGGTTGTTCTAGCTTATCCCCGTCTCAAAAAGACCATTATTGGTCGGTCCCGTTAGTGGTCATTTCAGAGTAGGATATTAACATATATGCAGACAGATCGAGTGTCATTCTGGAGGTACGAGACTGTGAGATACGACTTTAGATGAGTGCCCCATTCTTGAATGTATGCGCGTCAGAGAATCAGAGAATGTTGTTCTGGGGAGCAATTTGAACATCACAATGGTCACTACTCACAGTTTGTCAGTAGCTCGACAGACAAACTGGACACCACTCACATGACCGCAACTGCTGCATCCGCATACAATTTCCGGCAAGTTGTCCCCAAAAGATCCCTATAATTATTGAGACATGGGTGTGTAAGTACGCAACGCACCAGAAACTTACACGGTGTGATTTTATCCAAAAGCCAATCACAAAATACCAAACCTGCTGAATATCCACAATGAGCGAATTCAACCGAGGTTGCGATCATCAGTTGTGTGCGTCTATCCCACAGCTGGAATGCTGTGAACGTGATTGACAAAGGTTGCACTGTGACCTAGCCCTTACGACCGAAAACTAATCTGGAAACGGTGTACGCATTGAAGAGTTTTGAAGTCCAGCCCGGCTGTGTGTAGAGGCCAGTCAGACCAAAACAGTGTCCCAATACCCGCCCCACAGGTTTTCATCTGCCAAAATTGTCAGTGACTGATTAAAACTACAGATGTCTACATTTCGTTAACAGTTTGGAAGATAAGCATAGGGGGAACATATATTTTTGACTACTCATCTGCAAGCTGGTACAACCACACACAAGTTATCCGTAAACCGCACCCTTTTAATACTACACTCTTTAAAATATACCGACAGCGCTCTTATACGGACACTGGGCCCTTAACATGGCGGCGTACGATGAGTCATCAAAATGCAGTAGATTTTCAAATGTACGAACTAATTTGGGCAAAACGTGACTGGAGTTGTCAAATGTTGCGCCTTGGCTCAAGGCATAGCCATTAATTTGTTTGAAGTTGGTGGGCTTACAAAACCAGCTGGCACACAAGCCGGTTATCTCAATCATACGGGAGCTGTTCATGTACCTCGTAAAGAATGCATCTGGTTATCTAGCTGAAGCAACCAGTTCCAACAGGTACTCAAACAGAGGGTCAACCGCGACAAAAGATTTTACACTAAGAGCACACATGCGAAATCGGGACACCTCACCGTTTTGAAAAAGGAGAGGAGGGCCGGTTGCTAATTAAAACAACTATAGGCCTGATGGTTGGGAACAGTGGTGTTGTTTGTAGCTCGGGTTGATGGTTTTGGTATTGATATGTTCGCTGAGCTTGGCATTGAGGTTACAAACGTTTCATCACCAGGCGAGGCGACATCATCAGTGCGTAAGTGTTTCAGCGTATATTTTGAATGTGAAGATTGATCGATGCCTGCTCTTATATAGGAGAGTGAGTTGACCTACTAGCCTGGATTCTGGTTGGTCGCTTTCCGTCGTGTTTGACCTCTGGTCCGACCCACCATTGGTTGATTTTTGTCTTGTCAGTTCAAGTTGCTCTGTTTGGGTTTACCGGTATTTGGGCTCGATGGCGTTTACGTCTCCTCAAATCCTTGATTCGTATTGGTTCGTAGATTTTGTCTAGCTCGATGTGTTTGTTTATTGAACCGGTTGATGAGTACCAAGCTTCGAGAAATTCTCTTGCATGTTTGGTATTTGCCTGAGTAGGGATTTCTGCGGTGTTCAAGTTTCATCCTCGTGGACGGAGATCAGGGAAAATTGATCGTCTCTTGATGGCCAGTTCGTGTTCATGGTTGCTGCGAAAACTAAGGAGTTGGTCCGTGTGTGTTTCTTTCTGATAAACTGAGGTCTCCAGTGTTCCATCAGGTTTGCGGTTGATTAGTACATCTAGGGACGGTAGTTAATTGTCGGTTTCAGTCTCCATCGTAAATTTAATATCGTTGAAAACGTTGCTTAGCAGTCTATGTGTGTGTCCTCAATCATTGAGCGTTTGAGGATTACGAATGTATCGTCAACATATTGTACCCAGAGTTTCGGTTTGATCTTTGGTAGCGCGATATTCTCTAATCTCTGCATGACCGCCTCTGCGATAAATCCGGATATGGGCGAACCCATTGGGGTTCCTTTAAGTTGTTGGTAGATTTGGCCATTGAATTTGAAGTACGTCGACAAAAATACCTCCATGAGATTGCATATGCTCTCCGGTTTCAATGATTCATTCGGTCGGGGATTTTCTTCTAACAGCTTTCGCAGCGTCTCTTTGGCTAGGGTGAGGTCAATGGATGTGAAGAGTGCTGTGACATCAAACGAAATCATTGCTTCGTCTTCTTCTATCCTCACGTGTTTTAGTTTGTTCAAGAATTGTACAGCATTGCTGATGGAATATTCTGATCCGTCGACAAGATATCGTAGCCGTTTGAATAGATCTTTGGCCAAATTGTAGGTTGGTGCCCGGTAGAGATACAATTGGTCGTAGTGGGATACCATCTTTGTGTATTTTTGGTAGTCCGTAGAATTGAGCAACCTAAATGCCAAGCTCAGCGAACATATCAATACCAAAAGTATAGGCCTACTTTGCTTGGACGACAAAAAGCGACCCAGGAGTACATCCGAAATGACCACCAAAACAGATCGACGATCAAAAGTGACAGGTCAAGATGTGAGTTCAAGAAGCAGGTAAATACCCCCAAGACAGCTTCATCTTGGCCAAGTGCCAGTTCAGGGGACATAATCGTATCGCGCCGAGTGAAGTACTGATTTGATTCCGTCTGTAAGCGTAGTTAACTGAAAATCAGAATTACCAAGTTTTTTCCGGGCACCGAGTTGCACACCTGTATCTCGTTGTCACGAGAGCTATGTAGTTGTGTTGTGTTGGGCAGTGGCACATTGGGTTAAACGCAATCGTGCGTATACAACAAGGTGGGACGTTTCTTTTCACGCACTTAACATGAGATTGGCCAAAAGAGAAAGCGTATAGTTGGCGTGCAGCTGCCCTGGTGATCTACGAACTGCAGCAGCAACCGTAAGATGCTTCGATCAAAGAAGTGCATAACGAAACTAGTAAATTAACCAAATGTAAAGCGACCGATCGAAAAGTGTGAACGGAGGGATTCTTTTATCCATCAAAAACACGAACAGCAAAAAATGAATGGAAAAAAAAATGATGGAAGCCCTGAAGACTAAAAACGAGGATTTAAGGAGAGTGACGGAGTTTTCATCTAGAAATACACAGTATACAAAACACTTGTTTAAAAAATTGTGGGGAAAAAAATCTACCTGGACTTTTAATGAAACCTCAAATCGAACGGTCTAGCGACAAGTAACCTGTTCGTTGATCGTGTGTTTTCGGAATGCGCAAACAATGGAGGTTCACCAAGCAATGCTGAACGAAGGATCAGTCATTTGGTTGAATGGACTTAACTCAAAACCACGTTACTAAGCTGTTGAAAACACAGTGCGATTCAGCACAGCAAGAAGGACTTGGACTGGAAGTTCAGGAGCTAAAACTGTAGAACCATAGTTACCTAATCGAAACTGACAAGCCAGAGGTCGGTTTTCCAACAAAGCCTATTCTTTTCAGGCTCCTCATATTTGTAAATGTTACGGAACTCACGTTCGTTTGTAAGCGATTTATGTTCCACGGACAGATTTTGTACGATTTAAACAGGATGACGCCAGTGCTCGTAATTCTACATAGTTGAACAAAATCAACACCGGTTAGTCGAATCCGAAAATTAGTCCCATCAATGTCAAAGGAGTGACACTGATCTAATCGCAGACAACAATAGGCGATCAAATGTCTGGAAAAGATTAGGGTCAGGGAAACAAAGACCGCGGTGTGCAATACGGTGTGCAATACTTGAATACAGTGCCACTGTGTTTTGATTCGGGATCAGGAGGAATACGTTCAGAGTGTGCATATAGAAATGCCGATTATCTCCCAAGTCAACTAAACATTACAGTTTTTAATGACTGAAATATCTGTTATTTGGCCTATAATTTAGCCCAGTTAGACATACGACCACTGTTACTCCATCATAATAACTGAAAGCCCCCTGTCTCCTGACAAAGTATGTCATACAGATGATGTCATCACACAAAGTTATCAATTGAAAGGGGCAGTCTCAACATGCTGTGGGTTAGGTGATTACCATATTCAAACTTGACTTCCACAGTTAATCGCCCCACAGGACGCCATCAACAAATCACAGACCTGTTAAGACAGGTTATCGGGACCATTTTGGCAATGATAAGTTATAGTCGTCCCGCGAAACAGATTTCAAGTTGTGCCGTTAACGATCATTTTGACAATAAGATATCGAAACCGTTTGTCAGTGTTGACATTCCTTTGACATACAAGAGATGTCAATGTTAATCGCAATCGTCAGTTCGGTTATCAATGGATAGATACAAAGCGTTGTACAATCTGGTGTGAAGCGGTGCATACGTGTTGTCGAGAGATGCTGCAAGCGAGCGTTCATTTTGCATTTATTCACAAAAGTCATGAGATTGATTAGAAGTTACGGTGGCCTGAGCTGCCGTTTACCACAACAGTGACGTGGAATGGCCTGAAAGAAGGCGACGATGGAAAGACCTTGACAAAGGAGTGTCAAATGCGTTTCCACGGCACTGTCGGTCTCATTTTGTTGGAGAACTGTAGAAAAATGGTGAGTCACATTACTGAAAAATGTTTCGAAGACTCATAAACATTATCAATGTGCTGATTTATACGTTAACACTTCAGGGGATGAGATCTTGTGAACACTGTGAAGTGTCAACAGGACTACGCTCGGCTAGCCAATTTGTTTCTCCGCTTCCCGGTTGAAACCAATCGATCATGGCTGACTGTCCTACTATCATGCATCTGTCCGCGTTTAGTTTTGATGTGTGCATGCGGTTAGTTTGTTTACCATCGATAGGCCAAACATTCACAAACAGCCACAGTGATGTCGTGGCAGAATTCGTTCACTACAAGTAGTCGGTAGGCTGGGCACTTTACTGCAACGTTTAATTTCAAACTCGGTACTCGTAGGTTCTGCTGCATTGTTTATCTGGACATTCGATTTTTAGCTATTGGGGTTCGAATGGGAACCACAAATGCCTGTCTCACATTGCGGTATATCCGATAAGAAAATCGAAGTTAAGTATCAAACACAATCAATTTATGGTCTTAAACTGGGTCACAGTGAAAGTAACCCGATTCACAGATACCCTAATCACTAAAGTTGTTATGTAGTGTTAAGTGCACGTGCGCACACAGACAGCATACGGCTGGCTATTTCGCGCAATCCATCAGCCAGAGGGCATCAGTGCACCCGTAAAATTTCACTCGACTGTCTGATTGGATTGGGTCATATGGACTTCCTAATCGAACCAATGAGCTTTAATCTCTTCAAGCTTGTTTACAGCCACTGTGCAGTCCCTATCGTCTTACTGTGCAGCCGTGCCTATTGGCAGTTGCCTACAGACCCTAACGTATACTTGCTCTCTTACTACAAAACAATACGCCGGTTTTGCTATATTTGCACTCTACAGTCACGAATCAATTACATAGTCAATTCTTCAAAATACACCAGCTGATTTACTGACGGTTTCATGAATTACGGTATACAAAAAAGAGTACTGACTCCAGTTTCGTTCTTATTACAACACATCACAGTTGGATCATATAGCAGTTAGTTACAGGTGGCACCACTCTGTTAAGGACTGTCGTGCTTTTTGGAGCAACCACCTGGACTCGGACCATACCGCTGTGTGTGCCAGTTTCGTTTTGTCATTTGCCCAGAGGACTTACGCTCGTAAATGCAAGGTGTTTAACTGGCATTCGAGCGATGAGGATGTAAACAACGCAAACCGAAAGGCGTTGGCGAAGTTGTCCAGTTCAGATGAAGGATCCTACAGAACATTGGGTACCTCGTGATTGGTGCCTATCAACAGTCACTCCCGTTTTCAAAAAGGGGGCCCGAAGCCTATGTGACAAACACAGAGGCATCAGTTTGGTGTCTGTTGCGTCCAAGTCACTCACTGGCCTCATTTTACGTGGGCTCAACAAGCCCAGAGAAAGTCAGATACGTGAAGAACAAGCAGGATTCAGATCCGGTCGGGGGTGTGCTGATCACACTTTTACCTTACGACGGATCTTGGAACATCGGCATTCATATAGGCAGCCGACGGTCGTGGTCTTTTTGGACCTGAGGGCTGCATTCGATTCAGTTGCTCGTAACGTTCTCTGGAGCTGTCTCCTTCGCAAGGGAGTACCAGAGAAATACGTGAATCTATTGAGATCGCTGTACGCTCACTCTGCAAGCAGAGTGAGAGTTTATGGACAACTGTCTCGAGCGTTCATCACTTCTAGTGGTGTTCGTCAGGGGTGTCCGATTTCCCCCTTCCTGTTCAATTTTGTCATGGACGACATTCTGGAGGGTGCGCTTCGCGAATCCAGTGGGCGGCTTGGCGTTGAGCTTCTTTCTGGCGCTAGATTGACCGATCTGGAGTACGCGGACGACATTGTCTTACTTAGCCCCTCTGCCGAAGACATGCAGACCATGCTGAATAAGGTGAGTGACCGGGCTAGTTTGTATGGAATGCGTTTCGCACCTTCAAAGTGCAAAGTGCTGCTTCAACACTAGCCGGGCCATGTGACGATTGAACGAAGAGGGCCACAGCAAGTTAATTGTTACATATTTGCCGCACGATTGCAGTTATCAATCGAACAGAAACCACATTCGCACTTCTTTGATATTCAACTCCCTATCCTGATGTCACATATTAGGACTGACCACCTAGAGAATCCTAGTCATATCAGCCCCAGATGCTGTCACCAAACTACACGAGTATAAGACTTCTCAGACGGAAAAGCAGTACGCCGTTCGAGAACTAATTCGGTTCAAACCAATGATCTACCATGGTGATAATGGCTAAAACGGTACGAATTGTGTGATCACACGAAGTGCCTGCGCTTCATCGACTGAATTAGGCTAGGTGATCGTGTCCCTCATCAGACATTCCTAGGCACAAACTCAATCGAAGACGACCAACATCTATTGAAGTGGATTGACAATGAATACATTTCTTCCATCTCACAGAAATACACGTCAATAAATCTCTGAGTATACATGCAAGGGATGATGGTTTTCAGTCTGTCAAAATACGAATGAAATAGACTGAATCAGAACATCAATGACTGCGTGGTTAGGTGATCTTCAAAAATGTTACGTCACTGTCACGATTGGCAGTTTTGTGCAAGTGACTGACAATCGTGAACAATAACTTTGAGGGACGACAGCAGTAAACTGACCTTTTGTTATCATGTCAGAATGTTAAACGAAACTGCAAGATGTGGAAAACATCCCAATGCATTTATCCAATCACCCCTTTACAACTGTTCGTTTTACCAACCTTTATAGTCTGGCCGAATTGTGTTAATAGGTTTATGCTTTCTGATTGCCTGCTTGTCAGACTGGTCACATTAATGGTTAACATGATACATTCGTTCTGGTTCAGTACTGAGTGGCACAAACCTGTGTACGTTCCCACATCTCAAGTTCTGATTTCACAAGGTAGGTAGGGCTATAAGACAGGGGTAGCATGATGACTGATTAGTCATGATTGAGGAAATCGGTTTACACACGAGTTCTCGTAAGTCAGTTTTCAAGGCATTTAGATCAAACATAGAAAAACGGCTTGATTACTGGCTAAATGATTGGGTGGAAATCGGGTTAGTACAATGAGAGAGTTTGGCTACACTGTAGGTTTTTACTAAAGTTAATAAGCTGATCGTCTTTGGACGGTATGTTTAGATGAACGGACTTCTTGAACAGTTCAATGATTAGTTGTGCTGTACATGCTTGTGAACGACGTTTGATCGGACTGACAGGACAAGAGTATAGTTGTGTCCAGTAGCCCGTTAACACTGAAGATAAAGTTATTAGTGAAGGCAAAATACATAGTGTAAAAACACACGGCCATCAACAAAAACACAGTTGAATGCAGCTGGTTCAGATATCTGTTCATAGTTTTCCACATGAAAAACAAACGATACTTTCGTCTTGCTTGCTTACCAAGCAGCGGAATAGTCTTCAGAGTACGCGCTCAAACCATATACTACTCACCGACGTTTTGAGTTGTCCATTAAAGTATAGTCGCCGTGTGTTGTTTAGAAACGTTAACTGCGTACACAACACCCCTGACGCAAAAAGTTCGCGGATAGAGCATAACAAACTGTGACTTGGGGGCGTAGGTGACACATCGGAGAAAAGTACATAAAAGGTCAATAATGATCAGAGCACATGGCAAATCTTCTGGCGAAACGAATACCACACAGACTCCCTTGATGGATGAACGAGACCCCATTCAAATAGGGTACAACACCTGTGACACCTAAATTAAATCGGAGCGACCACTCTTGATAGCGTTCGCTTACCACGGGTGATGGACATCTTGTCCCTTCGAGAGTTGCACACCGGTCTACAATCTCGTGAAGTATCGCATTTAAACGGACACCTACGATCGATCGTGAATAATGCCCAGGCCATTGGGTCATCTCAAGAGTGAATACGGCAACTTTTTTGATAACTGTAACAGAGGACCTCAAAATCAACTCGTGTCGGACTCACAATCTAGCAGAATCCACTGGGAACCGACAAAAATGGCTCCAGCGGATAAACGCGTGAAAACTGGAAACAGTGTCGGTAATCTAAGATTCCACATAGACAGTTGAGAACACTTCACACTATACTTCAAATCGGTGTTTGCCATCAGAATAGCTCGATCCCCGTAGTTCATATGCTACAGGAGCTTGTACCAGACAGATCAATGAATACAAATGAGTGAAATTCACAAAAACAGTCAACTTACACGATGGCGAACTATTTCGTCTTTGCGGTATTGTACTTCTTCTTCCAAATGCTTGCGAAGGGCTGCCAGTTGTTCTTTTTGCTGAAAGCAGAAAGGAAGGAAACATGTTAACTAATCACAATTACTCAGTCACATGATAGCAGTTAAACGGCACATAAAGTAATATTTTGGGGGCTCGAATCGTTTCACGGTGTCATCTTTAATCCAAATCCGCCCACTGACAACAGTTGTTTGGCACGAAATCGACTAAGTGAGTAGCGTTTACGTTTCTCCGACTGCACAATGAACAATTCTTCATCTAATGCACGATTCAGAAGCATTGTAAGTATAAACGTATTTGCTACGCACGTGGACGCCAGCACGACCAACTAGCAAACCGTGCAATAACACTTTATAACGGCCGAACAGATTGCATGACTTTCACCCATCAGTATACGGCTGTACAAACCGGACCGATAGCGGCTGATCGAAGGATCATGTTATAGTGTGCGCACTGTGCAAAATACACACACACACACACACACACAGGTGAAACATGTGGCAGACAGACTGCATCTGAATGGAATATTCTTGTGTATATGAAGTTGGTTTGCACTCTGGAATGTAAATCCGGAATAAGAAACTCGTACGCGTGAAAGCATTAAGGAGTAAAGATAGAAGGTAATATCAAGTACTGGTGTAGAAAGTGAACAGAGCTAGGAGGAGAGGGAACAGTTGATAAGCTACTTAAGCGTTAACGAACACTCGATTACAACAGAAGACGATGGACACATTAATTCGTGACAAAAGTATCACCGATGCGTGTTTCGGTTCAGCCACATACGGAAGACAAACCTTGACAGTCTTATCATTGTATATTTCTATAAAACTGCCGTAAAATGTGTCAAACTTAGAAGATAAACAGAAATTACTGTAGAAAAAGAGGGCAATGTGTGGAAAACAAAAATATCGTCCTTTGAATCACAACTCGGAAGCCAAACTGAGAACCTGTATTTCGAACCACCGAAATTTAAACGATTACACAAACACACTTGTTGATAAGTTGGACTTATACTGAATAAAGGTGGGCAAATGGTGTCCTTGGCTCACGTCATGCGCATGCAGTGTTGACCCACAGATTAGAACACTATCCGCACAAACAAGCCAAGCTATGTAGCCGTGTAAGAGGACTGTGCATATCGAGGCGATGTACATTCAACGGTTCAATAAAATGCTGTTGTCGTGTGTACGGCGAAAACTACCAAACGACACTAGGACTGTGGCTAATCGACTGTTTATCCCTTCAGATCAAAACAACAGAACTGGCACAATAACCCAGACAAGTAAACTTCCATTCTACTCTCAAGGACGGCAAGCGGTAGGTCCAGCCAACTATGGAATTCAACATTGTAGTCAGTGAAAGAAAACGCTCAAGGATAGCCTTCATAGAGTCGTAGATTAAAGCGAAGCACTTTATAATGCTCTACGTACACAGGGAAATTTTACTCGGTACCGGGATGATCACACAATGAGTACAGAAGCAGAATTTCATTTTGTTCCTCCAATCATGATCATCATCGTCATAACAGCCATGAGCTTGACCAAAGGTACTGTGGCTCGGGCCGCCACTCACCTCAACAGTGACGTGGAATATCCTAAAAGGAAAGAGTACTACGAAGGACAAAAAATATTAAAGAAGACTAAATGGAAGAACTAGAAATGGTATGGATACAGGTACGCCATTGACTGCGACACACCGCCATCTCGGATAGCGTCTCTAACCAACGGTTTGAGTGATCACGAGGACC
>QNGE01001793.1:17105-29678 GCA_008508345.1 Paragonimus westermani | reverse complement strand
GAAGGTGCGAAGCGCATTCCATACAAACCAGCCCGGTCACTCACCTTGTTCAGCATGGTCTGCATGTCTTCGGCAGAGGGGCTAAGTAAGACAATGTGGATTTACAGAATAGTGGAACAATCTGAAGGCCGTTGGTTTGTGTTTACTTGAACAAAAAACTCAACCGCCTTCCATATCAGTCGATGCATCAACTTAAAAATCGCTTACCTATCTTGGTTACAACACGTTAGTGGTGATTCGGCCAAAGCCAGTCGTTTATCTCCGTTGTCTGTGTCCCCAATAATTTCCGCTTATACCTTGCAACATTTGCTACGGTTTACGTGTCATCACGTCAATTTACCGAGTGTATTTGTCAGATTTACGATTTCCAGTACGTTTGGCCGTCAACTTGTACAGTTATCTATTTCCAAAGGACTCAGCTTCGTTCTGATCGTCAACTATGTTGTTTAAAATCCCCTCAGGGCTTACTGGCCTCTTTGTGACCTATCCAATGGTCACAAAGTGTTCACCGAAAGCGTACGTATCCGACAGCAACAACAGACAATCCACCAAATCGTTGTTTACAACGATTTCAGATCAGTTCTTCGCTAACCTACACGCTATCCATGATCCACAGACTCTGGTAAAACCATCACGTAAATGTGCTGTACGATGGATTCGTATCAGGTCAGCGAGTGTGTGTGATTGTTCGAAGGCAGTGGAGAGATCATGTCTAATGGAAATCAACTATAAGAGAGATAATCATGCGACAGACGAGCACAACCCGACAATGAGTCTAGAACAGCTACAGAGGACACGATTTAGTTTAACAACTCCATACGAAGACGAAGAACGTAACGATGTACACTGAAAAGCGGAATGCAATAACAGCTGTGTTCCTTTTTTACAAACGTGCAGACGATAGCGAAATTTGCTTGGCGACTTCCATCGTCAACAAACCAATACACTTGAAATAAGTAGACACTGTGGAAAACCTGCGTTCTACGCTGTTGACCGGAGCCACATACATGTGCGGTGGAGAAACCCGGTTATCCTCAATCAACCGAATTTAAAGCTCCTCCGGCTAATCGTAACCAGCCCTGAGAATGATACACCTACAGGTCTCATGTGTCGATACGACGGGAAACTAAAGCTGATAATACCACGTAACCAACAGCATTAGGATTTACCAACAGACACGCACAAACACATCAGCCAAGGGACCATCGTAGACAGAACATGTGAAGAGGAGTTCATCAAAACAGACTCAAAGCGGTTGGAAAAAAACCATTTGCATCCATGAAACATCACGCTAAAGCACACGTAAACAGTGATCGAACATAACCAGTCTGACGGTCATGCAATGAACGGGATGTGGAAACAGTCAAAATGATGAGGTGCGGTACGCACTTTTTCCCGGCCATGAACTCACCTGTAAAACACTTGAGTGGAAGAGCAGGTGGTGTAACTTGCTCAAGATGATACATGAAATGTGAAACATTCCGTGTATAATCCCTTGGTGCTACAAACTGAACACTAGTCACATCGGGCCGCAGATTTTGCAGAATCAGACAAAATTCTTCGAACAAAAAAAGTATTGGACCCCAGCTTCCCTTTTAGCAGAGCTCGTCATTCATTGACATCATGTGTTTATGAGTAGTGCATGTCCTTATCACGACTGGGAGTTGAACTCCGATGAATGCTCTCTCTCATGAGGAAACCGTGTTCACTACCAAGCTATCCACTGAGCGCACGTACTATTATGGAGCGTGAACAAGTGCGAAACTCGAATCTCGTGCTTCCTTTCGAAAGGGACTGGCTTAAAAGTGTAATCGAATGTGAAAACTGCAAACGTGCGATTGATGAATAAGTTTGTCAGACCCACTACAACAGATCTCAACGCCAAGACGGAAAAAGAGTACAAATCGTCAGAACAGGTGCACCGCTGATTTTGGCGGTGATATGATGGCCACAATGTGTTAGTTAGCTAGTGCTGATCTAACAGGGACGATATAATATCTGGGCAGATTAAAAGCGACTCCAAGACTTGGGACGTTCTGAACGACTACAGGTTGAATATGTGTAACAAACGTGAAAATCAAACTAGAATAAGTGGTGGCTCACTTTTCGGTGGAAGTATTCTTCCTCGTTTCTCGCCTCTCTTTTGCCAAACGCACCACCAGCGTCACGAATGGTCCCTCCGGAGCCACCGCCCTGAGCGAGGCAAGAGATGAAATGATGTATTAACATGTTATAGTTCCCGTACAAGTATGTGAATCAGTCAACAAATAAACAGGCAAGTTCACAGGCTCATCGGGGAATTTCACGAAACTCACGAAACGGACGGGGCGAAATGCACTGATACACAGAAGACAAACCAGGAAGAATGGAGTTAAATTACAAAGCCGATGAGTACAATGCAACCAGAAGTGTTAAAGTATCCTACTCAATTTTATAAACACACTCGATCGTTTGGGCACAGCGTCCATAAAATCGAAGATATTAAGCAGCCCCGCTAGCTAAATACAAACCCTCACTGGTGTAAGAATACGTAAACAGTGACGAAACCCTTCGGGCCAGAACGCAATAGCTCGCCATTAATCACAATACATCACACGAAACACCGGATATCCCAAGATCAATCAGGTGCATCCATGAGCAGTACGAAATAGTTTGAGGGGCTACATCAGATATGGACCACTGATGCACATTAAGCACATTCGGTTCACAAACACTGGAAGTGTATACATAAACACAGCAGTATGGCATGCCACTCAACGGAGCAGTAACCGAGCTCGCACAACGGGCCGGGAAGCCGGGGGAATGCCACAAGCGGAAAGTTATTGTATGATTCAGGAGTTGCTGCTTTAACAAATAGAATAATTGGGGATAAAACACAGCGCTGAACACACGGTCCACGTTGCATGGGAGCAAGTTGGTGAATCTAATGTATGGTTCCGTTGCTATTTGGTAAGTGCTACTTACGATATTTGCCTTAACAACTAATGCACATTGAGAATACCATTTGCCTGATCGCTTAGTGTTCATTCAGGTTTTACTCGTGTGATATGGCTCGTAAACAAGTAGTGTATAATAGCGCCTCGCTATGCAGATAACAGTTTTACATGCGTGCACAATCCAGTTCGCATCCGTGAATCAATATAAAGATTTACGGCCGCGTTACGTCTTATTGTCGTTGTTTCGTGTCCTGAGCCCACAAGGTAAGCATTCTAATTGTTCGAGTCCACTGGAGTGTTACGAACTGGCATGTTTTATTTGACTCATACCATTCCAATGGACCCAAACAAGTAGAATGCTTACTGTGTGAGCTGATGGGCGAATTCCCAAGGGTAACTGGACTGTTATGAGGGGCTATTGCAATCGGGTTAGTGTAAAGCCCCGGTCACTATGTGGCCGCCATACAGGCTTCGAATACACTGATCAATCGATCCCACTTGTTCTGCACACCTCGATCACCTTGCCAATTCAATGGTATTTGGCCACGCTATACAGGTAGCCAAAAATGTGTCCGACACGGCTGCACACAGTACAATCGTGTTTTTTGGTGAGCTTCAATCGGGGCTATCTCTTGCCTACGTACGCTCATTCATGAAATTAGATTGCAACTGGCGTGCGTTAATGCATCAAATCCGCTGTAGTGTGCAAATTATGAACAGTATTGTAGGCAGTGCCCAGCTACGCGCGAGACCAACCACTTTCAGTTTCGGCTCAGTTAATGATTAGCTGGTGAGGTATATGAGCATAAACCTGTGTTGAACAAGATAAGTCCAAATGCGGTTATTCTCTACTGATTGATTTCAATCACTCCGATAACAAGCAACGTGCCTAGACGTCCTACAGAGAGGTGACAAACCAATCCAGTGTGATAAATTCTTGGAAAGTGACCGGTGTTCACAAAATCAGTATCACATTAAACAACCTGACCCGTGCTCAGATATTCGCATGAACAGGGTAACTTTATCTGGCTTAGAGTTAACTACACTCAGGACACAAACCAACGACAATAAGAGGTAACATAGCCCTAAATCTTTATATTGACTCACGGATGAGAAGTGGATAACATACGTGTAAAACCACTGTTCTGTTGTCTGTATAGAGAGGGGCTACTATGTACCACTGGTTTACGAACCCTACCACACAGGTAAAACGTGAATGAACGCTAAGTGATCAGGCGAATGGTATTCCCAATGTTCATTAAGAAATCTGCATTGGTCGTTGAGACAAATATGGCAAACAGCACCTGCCAAATAGCAAGAAAACTATATACTGGATTAATCGGAAATTCGGTTGGGGGAGAGCATAGAGAAAATTGTACGTGTGAAATAAGTTACACGTTTGCGAAAGAAGGCAGAGTAAGACGGCGGCAACTAATTCATAACATATGGGGGGTGGGGTTAAAGCGGGAAGACCTGTAACAGAAATGGAAAGTTAGGGTTCAGTCGCTCGTCAACGTGGTGTAAATCGCAGTTTTACATTCTACTGTCAGTTTAAGGAGGATAGTCTCCGAGTTGACAGGTGCTCATCATCAGCACAGGAGGATTGACTAAGTACAGTAGCTGGACGAGCAAAAGAATATGATACTGCCTGATGAAGAAAGTTTAACATGAACTGTCAGGGTTAATGGCGTAACGAAAGACATGATGCACAGTGATGCTGTGGAAGGCGAAATATCTTGTGAAGAGGGTTAACTTGTCTGGACAACTATACTTGTTCACAGGAAGAACGAGCATAGGATTCTTAAGGGGACACATTGGCATACACGCAAGAACACGGGGACAGTTAGGGCTAATCGGAAACCCGGGGTTCTCATGTTTCAGACAGACAACACACCAGCAGTTCTTCAAGAGAAAGAAAAACAAAGCCCTCAGTTTGCAACGAAGCAGAGAATAAGGTTCAATTCGTCTTTCTATACCATAAAGTTGATTACGATATGAATTTGAAAACAGTAGCCAAGAAGACTGCCACGGATGCCATTAGAATTCAATTCCGCAAATCTTATCCCTGTGGTCGGAAGTTGGTGTGAATAGTGAACCACGTCTAGTCTGCAGACAATCGAATTCGCAGGTCAGAAGAGCTAGTGTGTATCTATTACTCATCATACAGTCCGATTTCCCTCTGAATATCAATTTTCCAAAGCACCTTGACAAGTTACGTCAATTCTCTCGTACTTGGCTAGACGAACAAACACATGTTGAGTTTCAGGTGTCATAATTTCCATGATATTTGGGAGCGACTTACAAAAAGAAACAGCAAGATTTCAGTAAGGTTTTGATTCGAATCCAGCCGAAAATAGGTGGGGTGCTAATGGCCCAACCAGTACACGCGCAAGACCAACAATGTTAAGTAGAAGTGTGTACTGCGGAAAATGAATAAACAATTGTTTGGCTAAAATCCGCCAGCAGTTGGTGACCAAACTGATTGGAATAATGCAACGCCGGTGTACTGCGGACTGTGCGCTGTTCATGAAATACACGGAGACGTGCTGGTGTAAATATAGTGCAAACATTCCAGTTGATTTCGGTTACCTGAACGAGAACAAGTCAGTACACATCCTTGTCACAAACAGGCTCCGATTCCGGGCCACAGAGTGAGATGCACTGCACGCAGCCATCGTGGAGAAAGTAAAAACTAGGCGCTTGTGGGCATGCAGCTGGGGTAAAGCAAATGTCTTCCTTCAAAACACTCTTGTCAACAGTGATATCAAATCATTCTTGGTTAAACTAGCTAAAGCAGTTCACCTGGAAACAATCAGGCAATCCCACAGCAGCATACCAGAAACCTATCCGCATGTTGTTGTTCAGAGGCATGTAACTTGTTGGAATGTGTTTGAAACCGACTGAGGGTTCACAATCTCAGGACAACGCATAACTTGATTTGTTGGTGACGTTTCAGTTCTGCAGAAGCATCTTCAGACCAGATGAACCAGTTACAAATTTCGTGGCGTTTGAGACAGGCTAAACTTAAGCAGGTAAACGAAACATAAGTTAACATGTCATGGTTCAAGTGTACATCGACAGCAGGTCAATAGTGGAATCGAATGGTTAATTGCAGCACATCCGGGACACGTGAACAGCCAGATAAGTGAAATCGATATGGTCTGTCAGGTAGGTCGGTCAGAAGGGCAAATTGTTTTTGCGGAAATTCAATACGGGAATCAAAATTCTAATGTGTTAAGATTGTCGTCTCATCCAGCCATCAATTCAAGTCGGTTCGATCGATTCAAGACCGGCCACCATGTGCCAGTCAGTTCAGCCCCGTCAACTCTATCTACGGCGCACTTGTCCTTTGCAACTTCGATGGCCTCTGCAACTAAGCGCTCTTGTGTTGTTCCAAACCTTCGTCTAGTGACCTCGAAATTTTGTAGGTCAATTTCGTGATCCGTGTCGAATCAATAACCAGCGATTACAGATTCTCTGATTATGGCCTGACACTCCGGTTGATTGCTGGGTGCATTTCTAATGCCTATTCCGTGCTTATATACTCTGGCTCTTGTGCTGTCTGTCCAATATGCGCGGTTGTGGGTGACCAAAAGATAACATGGAAAGAGCTAATGATCACATTAATAAACAGAGGACACTCCAAACAGTTCCTCAAAAGGCAATTACGATGAGTACCGAACCCGGTATGAGAGAAACTAAGTGAATGGCAAGGTACTACTGTTATTCTGTCCAAAAAAGGGACGTCAGAGGCTACTCGTAGGGTCCTGAACAAAGTATCGGGACGGTTTTTCGAGAGGGGATGATATTGCGTAAAAACTTGGTGCACCTTAAGGATCCTTTGCTTATCGACAGGACTAGCAATTGTGTACATAGAATAAAATGGAAAAACTGTCCCTACAAGTCCATACTGAGCAGATAGCACGAGAACTTAGAATTAGGGCGAATCATCGCCTACATAATTGATTCCGCACCATTAAACTAAAAAACTAGGTTGGAGTTCCAAGAGATTGGCGCAGGAAACACCGGTCATTTATCACTGCAGACTACACCCTCAGTGGTAGCGATCGGATTTTGTCATCACCACAAGGAGAATCCATGCAGTTGACGCAAAGGGTTGTTGATTGTGGACATAGGGTTGAATGGACAGATCGATACTTTAACAGTTGATGAACACAATATAGATTTCAGCTCTTTAGTTCAGATTTTATAGAATTCAGTAGCCATTCGTCTTACGGTGGGTATCTGTGACAAATTCCCATGGACTGTAATCTTTTCCCGACAGGTACCGAACAGAGGCCTAAGAAACTTTTATGTACCACCTGTATAGCGCAGTCGATCAATCAACGGTGTAACTACATCGACCACTGCACAAGAGACCGTAATTCACTCCGAAAAAACACCTAACTGGACTCCAGTCCAGCTCACGTGTATTCTGGGCTTGTTCCGAGCATATGTAAACTGTCAAAACATCACCCACAAAGACTTCGTGTGGCAAAACGGAATAAAACTCAAACAACCATGAAGTAACTAGTGGTGTGAGCACCCCCCCAAGTTTACAAACACAACGTCAACAAGCAAAAGTGCTTGTTAGACTTACAGTTGGGATGCTGTACATGATGTGGGTGAAATGTCATATGGTATCAGCACTTGTTCCGTTGTTAATTGCTGGGCCTCAAGTGTACCATTTTCATTTCTGGTAACTATCTTGACTACCTCAGTTTGAAGCGAATACCAACCGTCAAATTGTTAACGCGGAACTTACGGAAAAATCTGAGGGCACCACAGTAGTAAAACGTTAGAACGCGTAATGGAGACAGAATCAGACTATACATCAAGAAATTTCCGATAGCTGTACAAGTTCGACCAAACCACTGGAGATAACATGCAAAGTTAAACTGAGATGTTTCATATAGCTGACGGTATACGCATAGATAGTTTGCAATGATGAACGTGACATTGGTCAGGACATCATGGACTGATTTCATCCAAGCCACAAATTATTGCTATCCTAACCCACGAACGTTCCCTTTTCAACTAAAGCAGAATTCCCGTAAGAAATCCAGCTTCCAAGATGTTACAGGTTGCCGACTTACGGGAATTACGTCCGGTCATTTTTAAGGTTGGAGCCCAATCTTAAACAGTTTCGGTACAAGGGAATCGTCCGGGCCGAGTGGGGCACAGCTACAGCTACTCAAAACGTCTGCAGTTGGAGGTGTTAGAGGAGATGGTGGCTAATGAGGTTGACTGCTGTATATTTTATGTGACTGAAATAACCATGTCCCGTAAATGTTGTCATGTTTTCACTAGCCGCTTGGTCACCGGTTCGCAGGACAGGGACAGCTTGTTGTTCCGTAATTAAGGTTGGAAGGAATTTCGTAGCTCAATTCCTTCTCCTTTCTTATATCTCTAAACTAGAGCTTTTTGCTCTCCCCATGCTTGTAACAACCAAATCTCAACCCGTCATTGAGGCATCCCTGTCGATAATGCATAAGTGACATAATAATGCCGAACAGCCTCCTTAACGTGGTCGGTAACGATCAGATCGTAAATGTGACTTCCGATGTACAAATGTAGCTCACGAAAACATGAAAACAAACCGGCGAAGAGTAAGCCGAGTTCGCCTTGGCTGCAACTATATCAAACACATATTCCATGATGGAACACAACCATAGAAGTTGCGGTGCTCTTATCGAACATTCTTCGATCGCTTAGTGAGGCAAAATCTGGGTTTACCTGTCGAAGAAAGCCGTACCTGGAATTTGAAACAGTTCACTCGTTTCAGAAGGTTGAACAAAAAAGTTAGAACACGAAAACTAGCAGATGCAAGCTTTTCGTATTGACTCGTCAGTACCAAATTTACAATAACATGAAACGGGCTTTGTATGTCTTGTCATCGATTAAGCACATTTGCAAGAGGAGTTGAAGATGCCGTGCTATGCGAACTTCTATTTCAGAGACGTTGTCTACGGTGTCTACTTGCTGAAACTTCGTTCGGTTCTCTAGTATTGACAACATCTTCTGTACATATGTGTCCCTGTCTAAAATGACTGCCCCAGAGCCTTTGTCTGGCTTAAGTATTACTACATTTTTTTTAATATATTTAAGTTCTTTTAGTGATTGCAGGTGTTGCTTTGTGACAGCACATCGGCCGTTGGTCGGGGTCATGATAAACCCGTTAGCTATATCAGTCAGTTTGGTCTTAAGCCAGCCTAGGTTGTCAGCAGTAGTTGGCTGATAATTGGTTGGTCTGATAATTGATCAATTAAGCTCTCAAACTGGGCTTCAATATAAATACGACTAGGCCTGCATGATGGTATCTTATAATCTAGACCCAAAGCTAGGGCTTCTAATGGCAAATAATTCAATTGTACCGAAGAACAGTTCAATACATACTTACTGGGATCCAGTGGAAATGGTTCTTCAGCGGGCTTCTTACGTGATTTCCGCAAACGGTTAATGTAAGTTCTCTTCGTACGATCGTCTTACAGAATTGTGTGAACACAATACGACCGCATAATGATAAGTTTTCTACGATGGAAAGAAGACGGCAATGAGTTTGACGCAAATAAACAAGTCGCATTCGCGCAGTTTCGATGTGTGCATTTGCAATACGCCTGAGGTTATTGTTCGTCACCTTCAGCTTATTCTTTCTCACTAGCCGCAGGACGGTCGATGTCCCACAACACGAGACAATCGATTATATTTGTGAGCTCATTGAAATGAGCCACACTGCTTTGCCTCTGCCTAGTGATATTCTGAGAGAAGCCTTATTGTTATGTACCGAAAACAACAGCTTCCGTTTTCTTGATCGGTGCTACCGCCAAATAGACTGGTTAGCCATGGGAAGTCCACTGAGGCCCATCCTCGCAGACTTTTTCATGTTAAGGATTGAGCCGCAGTTAGCTACAGACATAGCGAGTCTGTCATATTACAACCGTTACTTCGATGATACACTAGTATAAAGTCGGTCTAAGCAGGCAATAGATAACCTAGTGCAGCGCTTCAATAGTTGTCATCCCAACCTGAAAGTAACGTGTGAATTTGAGACCGACAACTGTTTGCCGTTTCTAGACATACTCATTAGTCGCCGGGAGGATGGCTCTATCAAAAGAGCCATCTACAGGAAATCCACGTGGTTCGGTCAATTCCTGAACTTTAGTAGTTTCACACCGGTCCATCGCAAACGCGCACTAGTGAATACACTATTCACACGAGCAAGACGAATATGTACACAGGACAGTCTTGCGAAGAAATTAGACTTGCTCACATCTACATTACAATCTAACGGGTATCTAAAAAGGTTTACAGAAAGGCATAGTAAACCGAATCCACCTTCCGAACAGGTGGCCACAGTGAGAAAAAAGAGGGTTTATATAGAATTGCCTTTTAAAGGTGATTATTGCATGCATCAAACAACTCGAAGACTAGTGAATTCGATTAAACGAACATTTAACGCAGCGGAACTCTGTGTATTAGCCCGGACCCAGAAACTTCAATCAAAGATCAGCCTGTCGGTGCCACCTCACATTGTCTACCAATTTACAGGTAACTGCAATGAAAGTCACATAGGCAGAACCGAGAGGTGCTTGATCTCCGGAGTGAATGAACATTTGCCTAAATGGGTGCAGGGCTCTGTATTACAGAAGAACGACAATGTGGTTGAAACACGTAAGCAACCAGCGTCCGCAGTCGCATGACACGTCCTGACCACTGGTCACGTTATCGACCCAATTTGTGCATTCAGAATCCTATTACGTCACTCGAATCCAAGATTCTTGCGGTTTGCTGAGGTGGTCACAATCAATCGACTGAAGCCGACCTTGTGTGTTCAGAAACAATCGCTCGTAAACTTGACCCTTCCCTGGACTTAGTGACCATTCGTAAACTACCAATTGACTATCCACCCTGCTCCCATAACTACTCGATATAAAAAACCTGTTTCATGTTATTGTAAATTTGGCACTGACGAGTCAATACGAAATGCTTGCATCTGCCAGTTTTCGTACCTGGGATTGACAACGGACTGCCACCAGACTGTGGACCAACGCAAGTGATCGGCAACACGGTTATCCAACCTCACCCTTTTTGTTCAACATAGTTGACAACATGTCTCAGAGTGCGCACAAATTGGTTACCAACTCAGAAGTGGAGATCATCTCCGGTGACTAACGTTAACATTTCATGTATGTTCAGTACATCGCTGTAATTTGTATCCATACAAATAGCACAAGACGTCCTCAAAGAAAATGCGACAACACTTCACCGTTTAGGCTTATGTTTTGATTGGTGCAAAAGCCCGTGAAAAAACTCACAATTGATGATGGACAAGTCAAAGTTAGGCAAGAGGCCGAACTACAAGCTTAAAAAGATCTGTAGACGTACGGTGAAAACCTGGAAGACACTTGCCAATTTCCGATAATCACGACTACAAAGTGAAGGACAGTGTGCAACGGTCTGATCGGTGTAGTTCTCCTTAGTGAATACGAAACGTTGCCGTCCTCGCATATATTGATGTAGTGGTATTTATTTTCGAAAACCTCTTTTCGTAGCACCACGCGTTTACTTAATGGTATGGATACGACGTAGATTCTGGGGATAAAGCCTTTAAAGTTTAGACTTCATTCGGTAGCGTGTTTCTAGTGATGTTTACCAGTGATCAAACAACGCCAGAATTGGCGCCGAATTGAAATCACCAGCGCTCTTGTTGTAAGAACTTGAGATCTTTCAAACCGCATTCTGCTCCCAGCTTTTTGAGTTCTTGTAACACCCAGGCGATAAGACTTCAGGAATATATATGCAAAATCCGCATCAAAACATGACCATCTCCCTCTTATCAATATTTTCCTTATACTGAAGTCGACAACAGTCAGCTTTGGCAAAGAAACGAATCTAACTTATTCGAAAGTAGTAGACTTGGTTTTGAAGAACGTTCATAGAAGAATCGCACGTAAAATTAGGACAAATAGCCGCGAGTATATTTTATAGCCACCATGAACTGTCATGATGTTATCAGGCTGAAGAGTACACACATTAGCAATCAGCCACGTGGAAATCAAAACTCTTGACAATAGAATGTGTCAACGTCTACTGAACAATGCAGTTGCCAGGTCATATTGCTGGCGGCCTGAATTTGAAACCATTAGCTTGTTGTCAAGATCCACGTGAAAAGCATATTAATTCGTGTTTCCTCCATTCACATCAGTCTACGAAGAGATGTAAAGAGGAAGATGTCAGCATTACAGTAATGGATGCAGCATGCGATGGGATATCAAAATGCACAAGAGGTGGACGAGTGGTACAAATCAACCTAATTCCACCGCCTTGAACCTCTCTGCTTGAATGAAAACCGACATCGGGTGGTTCCAGCAGAGACGTTTTCAGTCGTCCACACTAGTTGAAACAGCTGAGTCACCACCTCCATTGGGAGGTGCCCCCAGTCCTATTGTGTTCACGATGAGACTGGACCTTGACGTGGTGTGACGGCTTGCGCATCTCGATGACCTTTTGGGCTAAACTGGACAGAGTTACTCATACCAGGCAGGCCAACAGGTAGAGGTCTGACAAACCACAGTCTCCTGGTCCTCCAGGTTGGGGGTTGGAAGATGGTTGGCATCTCTTCCTGAAAAACGTACCA
>QNGE01001793.1:0-14235 GCA_008508345.1 Paragonimus westermani | reverse complement strand
TAAGGAAGCTGTCTCGCTGATGACGCCTTACTCTCACTTGCAGCTCGGTTGTGTTGTTTGCAAGGTGTAGGCACCTTGATGTTGAATGTTTGAATATGGACGTAGTTATTTCCAGTAGTTAGGTCCCTTCACGTCCCCTTCTTTTTTCCTTCTCTCCTATATATATAGGGTTTGCTTTTTCTTCATGGTTATGTGGCAGTTAAGCATTAGTGTGAACCACTGATATATTGCTGTCTATGATGATGATGATTGTGTTCAATAATCGAAGGCAGGTGGTTTTAAATCCGCCGACCAACGCATAACATTGTATGCCTGTGGTGATGACGCACTGAAAACAAGAGAACAATCAACTTGGCTTATAGTGTTCTGCCCAACAATCTAAACCTTCAGAAGAATTAATAATGAGTGTTATTTGCTTCAATGATGGCTTCGCTGAAAGACGGATGTTGACAGCCCAGAGAAGAGCTAGGCCTGCAGAACTTGCTAGCGATTCCTAAAACAAAAACGATCTTCATTTCACCAACTGCCAATTACCTAGATCCGAAGACCAGCTATCAAGCTTTGTCTGAGCTCCTTACAGATAACTCGTCCAAACTCGCATGAATTACCACGAAGAACAGTCCATCTGACAGTTAAAATCTATCAGGACTTTTCTAAGACATATAGTTCCTTTACTAATTGAACAGCCGTGCCACTGCACTTGCTGACGAACAGTCCGTAAGATTTGGGTGCAACAGCTACTGGGTATCTTCGAGATTTGAATTGCTAAGTCTATGTTCTAGGCAAGTTTGGTGTATGTGCCTGGAAGTCGGCTTGGTCAAATTCCTGACAGATGGTCGCTGCTGTTGGTGAGGTCAATGTCCTGTGAATGTAAGAACAAAGTGACAATTTATCAACGCTCATCCTGAAGTCAATTGCGCGCCCCAACGATAGCAGTCCTGAATGGAGCCGCATTACCTAAAATTAACAGTTGTGATCTGTATGAGACCACGTCTGATGTGAAGCAGGGCACCCAATGTAACGATGATCCGCCTGATGCCAAAAACTAGCGCTGGTTAAAAGTGGTCTGCGCTCGGTGCATACTTTTAGTAGACTACCACTAACCTGACGATGTGAAACAGGTACAAACGACCGAGTGCGTATCTTGAGGCCACCTATATAGATTCCTAACCTACATTCAAACAAGAGGCGAGGAAGACCGGAAGCTGAGAAACGAGACTCACCGGAGTAGTCTTAATATTATCACTAGACCTTGAAGTTGGGAAGGGTCTCGAAATTAAAACGAACGGAACATTGAAGGGGTCAACAGCGGAATATTCCCGTTTATCTACATCATTGTATGCAACAGGTACGAAAGACTCGTTTATACCGCGAGACTGCGATACAGTATGTAATCAATAGTGCTGCAAGTATCCACTGTTAGGTGTGGTCTGGCATACTGCTGCGATGCCCAGATTCAGAAAAGAGAACGACTAGGGTTCTTGGTCAAAGCCAGTACGGCAACGAAACGGCTAGTGGCGGTGGATTAATATCAGTGTCGAATTTTGCAAATAAAGGTACCAGCCTCCTTTCAACCTCAAGCATGAAAGCCTGAAAGATTGCGGTTCGTCACGTTTTTAACTACTCGCCTACCTAATGTGGGTGACTCTCTGCGATCATTACACTGTCCAGTATAGCCGAATGGATCACCGAGAAGCGCACACCGTCAGATCGTGATAAGGTCCAGCCTCATGGGAAGGGGCGTATGAGTATGGAGAACCTGACATTGAATTTTGACTCTGTTGCCTCTACGAGGCTTATGTCTGAAAAATCCCGAGTATTGTCGGCTAAATATTTTGAAGGACAGCGACGTGATGTGGACGGTTTGACGCCTGTTACCACGGTCTTCTCCAAATGACGTTATGCATAAAATTTCCGGAAAGACCTCACTTCAGTTCTGTAGCAAACAAAAAAATACAGAAATCGTATGCAGCGTAAAGGTGAGAAAAAGTTTTTGATATCTTCATATATCATGTTATATGCCTTCCGGTCTCCACCAATTTGTTTTTCTTACAGCAGATTTTGAGTCTACTCACAGGTTTATGTACAATCACGGTAACGATGAATCCCATCGCTCGATGAACTAAGCAACGTGTGATGCACACAATGATCCGTACAACTGATCTATAACGGTACATCAAGATCGGTGGCATGATGTCCCTCCAAGCATGGCACAGTACAATTATAAGGTTCGGTAAAATCCTTTACCCAGAACGACTGACAGGATTGGGCCAATTTTCGATTAAATGTTTGCTATTTCTTTAGACCTATAAAACGTGCAACACGAGACAAGAACATACAAGTAAAGATCTTTCTCCTTCCTGTAACAACTCATCATCTATGAGTTATATACTGCGGACGAAGTGCTTCAAACAGCTGTCATCTGCGCATAGCATCCATGACGAAGGCTCCGCGTGACGTTTTCAATTTGGCACATGCTCTTGGAATGAGCAAAAAAGAAACACAAGGTATGCAATTCGCGCCTTTGGGGCACCGATAGCAACCTTGAAATAAACATGAATTCAAAGATGAAACCCATCCCCGCATAGATACAAATCGGAAATCGCTTTGGAAGGAATGCGGTAATAATGTGTATGAATAGTCAACAAAATCGGTGTAAATTATACGAAAGCTTAAGCACTGGGGGGAAAAAATCATCAAACCGAGTAATATCTACAGAAGAGCGCGCTCAGATGACTAGAATAAACATCAGGCTAGTGAAAGTAGCAAACCTTGCCGGCTCCACGTCCAAGTTCGTCGCCAGGGTACATACGTATACATCTGAAACGTGACAAAAATAGGGGAGTGGAAAGAACCAACCCGACGTTCAGAAGATTGGCGAGTGAAAATCAAATGAGTCAAATATGATCAGAGCGTCAAAATTGGGAAAGAAAATCACACTTTCTTTGCGCCTCTAGGGACAGTGAAGTATTTCTCGGGTAAACACATGAGAACTGTGACGTATCGAGCTGCAGTAAATAAATAATCACTCAGTCGATTCAAATAGCGAACGACGGAAGGTTCAACTGTAGGATAGGGTCTGTCTGTGTTCAATCTGACCACACGACGCTCTGCTCGTCGACATATGGCCCGGGCAAAGTGCAAAGCGCTCCCAGGCAGACCACCTGAAGGTAATATGAACTGGCGCAGCGGTGGCAACTCCTCAGTCATCTGATCGATCCATTGCTCCAGCTCGTCTGCAACAACTTCAGAGGGAAAATCGACGTGCGAGTAACGTGGGTTACGCTCCGGATGTATTTCCGCGTGATCTGCACCTGGTTCCGGTAAAGGTGTCGCAACAGAGGAGCCCAAAGCTTGTAAACGCCGCTGAATGTGTTCCAACTGTTCACATACACTTAAAATCTTGGCGTTAGGCTGTACCTTATCCAGCTGTTGATCAATATGAGCCAAAGCAACTGCAATCGCACAAGACAATTCATCCACCGTACCGAGAGCTTGAAAGACCTCGTCTGTTTTGGGACGTCGTTCACCGGTGAACAAGCTAGACAGACCCTTATCTCCGGTGCGAGTGTAAATTTTCACAGTACGTTTTTGTTGTGCAGCTAATGTGGGCGAGCATGCAGTGGGTGTGGCTAACTGACGGGGGAATAGAGTTCGTGATTGGAAAGACGCGATTCTGTGAAGCCAAGAAAGGAAATGGCAGAACTTAGAATGCCCAAAAGCGGCGGAAGAAGCAAAACCAGAACCTGCATATTTTACATGCATTTACTGAGATAGCTTTTTTGTAATGAAACGGGCAAAGACCAGTGTTCTGGTCATTGCTAACTAATGATCTGATACAGTTAAAAACTGACGATATCACCACTAGGAACAAGAGATGTCGAAACGTGACAAGGAAGATAGAGAAACACAAGCAGAAGCAGAGATGTCGTTGTAGTCAGAAGATTCAATTTCAGGAAAGAGTAAATATGGAAATGTAATAATCTTCCTCCAGAAAAGCCCGTAGCAGACAACGAAATCTAAGTTTGGATGATGTTTTTGGAAGTATAAGGGGAAAGGCTTCGTATGTGGCCAAAATAAATCTAATTGGATAGTTTTAACTGTGTAGTTTTGACGAGGCGCATTGGTTAGATTACGGAAATTACGACTACGGATAGAATATGCTGTATTGTGGATCGACTTCAATACTCCACAACGGAGCCAAAGAAGCTGACATCTGGAAATTTCATTGGTTAGGTTTACGACCACGTGTGGTCAAAGCAAACGGCTGTATAGGAAAAAGTGGAACAGTCCCAGAAGAAGCGGCTATCGAAACGCACATATTAACTCTCACAAAGCAGAAACAGACCCTAAATAAACCATCAGTTTAAGGCCAAACAAGCTATAAGCAGTGGGTCTGTCCTTTCTGATGGCAACCGCCTTGGCAGATGCTGGTGAACATAAGAATGAATTGAACCCATCGGCCGCGCCAAGTTGATGGTGTGTCGATAAATGAACTTACGCTATCAGTACTAGAAACCACACGAAGTGTAAAGCCGCAACTTCCTTCGAAGATAAACCAAACGTTCCTTTACCACTTGCATTATCTGTTACCAACTCACAGCATCACGAACGTGTCGAACGGTTGGCAAGGCTCTCGATACCAGCTCGTGATTTCTTGCCAAGTGTAACGCAAAGAGCAGTTTTGAGCTAGTCACCTTCTTAGGTATTGTGAACGCGGAACAAAATACTTTGTATCCATGACTATCGAATCTTAGCGTGAAACTATGCAGAACTACTGGATTATATTGAAGAGAATGATATAATCATCAGTTTGCTTACTAGCGAACTAGATTACATTTCACGTATGTGCACTGAGTCAAGATGAATTCTACGAACAAAGACGCTATAGTATCCGGAAACCCCTAAAACGAATCCTAGCAGATATTTTTGTCAAGAAACATGAAAGCCGAGACTTAAAATCTCTTCACCAGGGAAAAGGTTAACGATGTAACTGTTGATGCGAACAGCCTGCGGTAAATACTAACGGGGTTAGGAGTGGTGTGCAATTTACACAGCAACACGAGTACGACCCCCCAGGAGGAACATGACAATTCTTATTTCTTGATATTCATCTGGTTAGAAAGTGTGAGGTTACAGTAAGCCAACTAGTTCAACAAAAAAGATAAAGCAAGACGTCACCAGAGAGATGGTGGCTTCGAACCTTTTCCTTGGAGGGAATGATATGAACATACTAATACCGAGCCGTCTTCAGATAGCCATCAAGCGAGTCATTAATGCTGCATAATTGATTGTACTTTATAGACTTGTTCGTACCAGTCAAACTGTGGACGACAAAGTTAGATGTCGTCTACCAATAGAAATGTGGATACGGAACCATCTGCGCTGGAAGTACTGGGCACCAATTGTAGATCAGAATAGGTGAATACTTGCCGAGATTGCGCAACAAATGGTTACTTTTGAAAACTGACATCACCAACACCCGAGACCACAACCAGCTTGCCTCAACCGCTGTCGGGGATTTCTTGTTGACGTACTATCAGCTTGACGCGACCAAAATTCACGACACAACCACCAACAAACCCATTCTGTGCATTAGAAATGAACTGTGTGTTGCTCACTCATTACTATGACAATCGTGGGAGGTTTGCATCAACAGACGATAGGCACTCCGCCGTAATTTGTTTTGCGGATGATGTTGATGGAGTTAAAAGTCCGCAGTAAGCACTTGTGAGACCGCTCAATCTGCCATGGAACAAAATGTACAACATGGCGTTTCTGACTTCACATTTCAAAGTTATCACGAAAGAAGAATAGTTATATATTTGTTTATATATCTGGTAATTTAGCTCATCACCATTTATTCCTCATTCTCATTTTGCATCGCATTATACTGTATACAGCAGCTAACAGAATCAGCCAACAGTGCAGTATTGCATCCGTGGTCGAAACAAGCCACTGTCTGCCAAATAAACCAGTGTTGAGTCACTGGCTCCGGGTAGGGTGCCCCAAGAAAACCCTATCTCCTTGTTGGTTTGTAGTTCAGAATTTTGAATCAGAGGCTCTAGATGGAGTCCCTTAAGTTGGCTCTCTTCCGTGGCAGAAACGACCGGGAAGTGTCAGAAATCATCGTTGCCCTGGCAGATCAGTCCACTCATTTTCATTTTCTCCTCCTCTAACACTAACCATCTTCTTAATCGGTAACCACGGGCGTTTTTAACGTCCGCACCTTTCGACAAATAGGTGAGTAAGCTGCCCTGGCGAGCACCATCTCAAGTCTGTTGTCTTCAAAACTAGCTCTCAAGATCTTGGCAATGTCCCCTGTATAATCCTATGGATCAGTGGTATCATGGTCTCCGGTGACGATGGAACCGAATCTCCCGATCAAGCTGCAGTAGGGATTGCATTGAGCTTTAAGACAAATCAGAACCTGCTCGACTGGATCCCAGTGAATAGTCGTCCATGTGGCATCAGATTTACTACTTCAGTCGGGGTCGGTCGACAAAGACTGGAAAGATTTGTACTATTACTATTTGTATATGCGCCCACAGGTAAAAGTTCACATGACGTCAAGAACGTCTTCTAAAATGTCCGATCTTCTGAGACAGACTGAACAAATGGACATAATTTTGCGCGCTAATGGTAGGAAAGAACAATCGCGTCATCTTACTCCAGACAAGAAGTGGCTGGGTGGTATGTTCGGTGACTGTGTGCAACGCACTGATACAGTTCTGGTAAATTGCCACCCGCCTGCTGACTCGCGGTACAGGCTTCTAAGGCAAAAGCGTTGGCTGAGAACCCTAATGGTTCCCAAGTTTAGGTCTGAGTGTCCTGGCATTATCTCACCACACACCCAAATATGAATACTCAAAATAGCAACAATTCCATACTGCACCGGCAGTCTCGCAGTATCATCCGGATCATCCTGTCTACTGCATATAACAACACTGCCATCACATAAAGTAATACACCAGTGGTTCTCACTGATGCTTAACTGTCACACAACCACAAAGAAGAAAAAAGAGCGAACCCTTTTCAGGAAGGAGGAAGGGAAAATCGAGAAGAGAGGAACGGACATGATTGACCAAAGTAGCTATGTCTATATTCAAACATTTGGCATCAAGATATCTACAACTTGCAAACGAACAACCGAGTTGTAAGTGAAAGTAAGGCGTTATCAGTAAGACAGCTTCCTTACGTCACTCACGCCAATGAGTTCGATTAGCCGCCACCTCACCTTACGTCTCCAACCACCGACTCTGTGAGTCGCGAGGGCTTCAACCTGGGAAGCGGACCTGACCTGCAGTGGCCAACCTCCTCGTGGTGGAATTCACTTCTTTACGTTAATTCCGCACCTGTCCACTTCGCATCTTACGCCAGTTGGCAAAGATTGCTCGATGTGGCAGACGACGAGCTGACGTCCTTAATACCATCCAGGTCTGTGCAAATTTAAGGACAGAACAAAAGAACTCGTTAACCAATCGGTATCAAACACCTGCTACCTAACCTCATCGTTATTTACTCGTTGTTGCCACCCGATACGAACGGTTGAACGGAGACATCGGTCAGCCGCAACGGCACTCATGATGCAGTAAGCGTCGATTGCTTAAAAATGACCTGTGAGGATTGACTGCTGCACACTGAAGGGCAGATAGACAAAAACATGCTATTGTTGACCCCTCTCCCACTGTCCTATCAAACTTAGCTCACAGGCCACTCCCAAACCCCACTTCCCCTAATTACTCTGCAGGTCCCACAACAGATATAACTAATCAAAGCGACATTGTTACAGTAAGTCCCATCTCTAACAAGTCAGCCTTCGACCTCCCTCATCTCTTGCTCAGACCTATAACGCGAATTTATGTAGGTGCTTTCAACGTTCGCACCCTGAAACAGATAGGTTAATAAGCCGTTGAATGTTGATATCTGCTGCATTTCGGAGATTGGAATCCAGGACAGTAGACAATGTACTGAACTAAGAGCACCCACACTGTCTACCTGATACCGGTTAAACACTTCAGGCGAGTTCACGGCCGCTGCTGCCGGTCAGGTTGTAGTATGTATAGTCCTCACCACGACGACTGGAGCTGCGTTAGTAGATAGGATTCCTGTTAACAGTAGACTTTGTGCCGTCCACTTGACAGGTTCTGTTAAGATCAGCTTTAGACGCAAAATCCTCAGGAATCCTTTTATTGTCTGCTTATGCTGCAGCTATTTATAGCCAGTACCAGGTTTAAACATCTTATGCATTAGTGTTGTACTTGGCTCTCAACTCCAAAACAGGCGTCGTCTCAAATAAGCCACATAGCTGTCAGTTATAGTTGGCGGAGCTCCATTCAGGACTCGATCAAATTGGAGCACATACTTCGGTTCGGATCATGCGTTGGTACGTTGTCATTCCGCTCTTACTCTTGCTGGGCAACAACTAGCTGTTGAGAAGCTTGCTATACTGCCGATAAAGCAAACGACAAACCGGCTTAGAAAGCTGTGTTAATAGTTCTCACTCCGAATATCCTAGTTGCTGCTGGGCAGAGATCTAACAAACCACTCGTGAAGCAGATACCGCAGCATGTGACACGGGGTTTCGTAGGGTGGCAAAACACTGGATCTCAGGGAAGTCGCTGGAGTTGTTGGAAACTAGACAGATCGTCCCTTCTGATGACGGAGACGGTCCATCCGTACAGTGGTCACTCGATATTAGTTCCCATATTCAAGAAGAGAGTTCGCGGTTCTTGCGACAACCATTGAAGAATTAGTTTGATCTCAGTGATTACTACGATTCTGGCATCCAATATACTTCGCCGGCTCACTGCAGTTTGGGAGGTGAACATTACGGAAGAACAGGCAAGGCTTCGCTGTGGGCAGGGATGTGTTGGTCAAATTTTTTCCCATCGACAAATTCCGGAGCAGTTTCAGACGTATCGCCGGCCAATAATCGCCGTACTTCTCAACTCTAAAGATGCGTACAATTGAGTGGATCCATCGGCAGTTTTAGACTTGCTTAAACGCAAGGATGTACCGACCAAGTAGGTGAACACACTGTCGGCGCTTTAATCCTATACTTCAACCCAAGTTAGGGTTTACGATGAACTATCTGACAGTTTCAGCACCATGAGTGACGTACGACAAGGCTGTCCACTTTCGCCATTCTTGCCTATCTTTGTAGTAAACGAAATAATGAAAGATTGCCTGCGACACTCACAAGATGCTGGCGTAGACCTTTATCTGGTGAAAGACTCATTGACCCTGATTACGCTGACGACAAGGTGTTACTGCTTGACAATTTTCAAGCAACACAAACAGTGATAGATGTTATTTCGCGTTTTCTAATTACTTCGGAATGCGCTTTGCTTTCCCACACCGCAAAGTGCTTCTGCAGGGTTCTTGTGATTACGTAGATTTAATGTTAGTGAAGTCATGAGATTTGTTGGCGGATTTGTGTACTTGGGAAACTGTATCAGCGGCAGCGGAGGCGTATGGGGTGGAACACAGGCGCGTATCCCTAAGGCTAGGGCGGTATTCACCTACCTGGGGGAACCTACGGCGACAGAGAAGTATTCCTCTGGACCTTAAGCTTCGCGAGGACTACGTTACTTTGAAGCAGCGAAGCATGACTGCTCAGGGAAGATGTGAACAGACTTCACGCAGTTGACCACATATATCTGAATTCAATCGCTCGTATCGAGTGACACTAGCGAGTAAACGACAAAGGGATTAGGGGATGGGTATTTTGTAGTGTCACACAAACATTTACACAGACTTCGATTATTACGCCATGTGTTAAGGATGCCAGTCAATCGTCTGCCACATCGAGCAATCTTTGCCAACTGGCGTAAGATGCGAAGTGGACAGGTGCGGAATTAACGTAAAGAAGTGAATTCCACCACGAGGAGGTTGGCCACTGCAGGTCAGGTCCGCTTCCCAGGTTGAAGCCCTCGCGACTCACAGAGTCGGTGGTTGGAGACGTAAGGTGAGGTGGCGGCTAATCGAACTCATTGGCGTGAGTGACGTAAGGAAGCTGTCTTACTGATAACGCCTTACTTTCACTTACAACTCGGTTGTTCGTTTGCAAGTTGTAGATATCTTGATGCCAAATGTTTGAATATAGACATAGCTACTTTGGTCAATCATGTCCCTTCCTCTCTTCTCGATTTTTCCCTTCCTCCTTCCTGAAAAGGGTTCGCTCTTTTTTCTTCTTTGTGGTTGTGTGACAGTTAAGCATCAGTGAGAATCACTGAGGTATTTCTGTATAAGACAATGACAGTTACGCTTCCCGGGTCACAATAATGGAGTTACCCAAACAAACACTGGGCAAAATCCTTAAAAGCCATGGAAACCTCTTATAAAGAGGTCTACTCCAAAGGATCAACACAGCTACCACATAGGTGGCTCTCTGCGGATGCCGCACAATTTATGGACAAGATTTGATTGATTTTTCACGGCTACGAATAAGAGAGGGATCACTATGAGCTGAAACGCAAACTGACGAAGATTCCCTGAGCGACTCAGAGTTAAGGCATTTCNGCTTCGCGAGGACTACGTTACTTTGAAGCAGCGAAGCATGACTGCTCAGGGAAGATGTGAACAGACTTCACGCAGTTGACCACATATGTCTGAATTCAATCGCTCGTATCGAGTGACACTAGCGAGTAAACGACAAAGGGATTAGGGGATGGGTATTTTGTAGTGTCACACAAACATTTACACAGACTTCGATTATTACGCCATGTGTTAAGGATGCCAGTCAATCGTCTGCCACATCGAGCAATCTTTGCCAACTGGCGTAAGATGCGAAGTGGACAGGTGCGGAATTAACGTAAAGAAGTGAATTCCACCACGAGGAGGTTGGCCACTGCAGGTCAGGTCCGCTTCCCAGGTTGAAGCCCTCGCGACTCACAGAGTCGGTGGTTGGAGACGTAAGGTGAGGTGGCGGCTAATCGAACTCATTGGCGTGAGTGACGTAAGGAAGCTGTCTTACTGATAACGCCTTACTTTCACTTACAACTCGGTTGTTCGTTTGCAAGTTGTAGATATCTTGATGCCAAATGTTTGAATATAGACATAGCTACTTTGGTCAATCATGTCCCTTCCTCTCTTCTCGATTTTTCCCTTCCTCCTTCCTGAAAAGGGTTCGCTCTTTTTTCTTCTTTGTGGTTGTGTGACAGTTAAGCATCAGTGAGAATCACTGAGGTATTTCTGTCTATGACAATGACAGTTACGCTTCCCGGGTCACAATAATGGAGTTACCCAAACAAACACTGGGCAAAATCCTTAAAAGCCATGGAAACCTCTTATAAAGAGGTCTACTCCAAAGGATCAACACAGCTACCACATAGGTGGCTCTCTGCGGATGCCGCACAATTTATGGACAAGATTTGATTGATTTTTCACGGCTACGAATAAGAGGGGATCACTATGAGCTGAAACGCAAACTGACGAAGATTCCCTGAGCGAGTCAGAGTTAAGGCATTTCTGTTTATGAATAGCCGGATGCTGTTTCCATTGATTCGTGGTTGTACCGGCCATCGATAAAACGGCACCTAACAGAAGATCGTGAGCTTCACATTCACGTTCTTTAAGTGAAAATAAGTACGAACACAGGTCACTCGGTGGGGAGTGCGGTAACGTCTTCGTGATTCATAGAGCACTCAACAAGTGAGACACCAGGAAAATAAGTCTGAATAAAAATCTGAGCATCTAGATTTCGTCTTACTTATCATTCACGTATCATCACAAGATGGTGGCAATGCAGGGGTTCATCCCGTTTAGGATGATCGTGCATACTTTCTCCCACGTGGGGGAAAGCGTTTCAAACATTTTACGGGGGGTTCACATGAGACTGTAACTCGAGGATGTCAATCAGGTCATGTATACCGGCCTGAAGAGCGACACACCCGTTACTGAGGTTGACCAACGCGGCTAGTAAGTCAGTCACGGGATTAGTAAACGATACGTAAGAGTCTCGACTTAAAATTCCCAACCTGTGTTTACCCGAATTCCGATTATCCCACGATGATTCAACTTCTCCACATTTCTTCGACGTAGGTCTCGCAGAACAGTTCTCTAACTTAACGAATGACAACTGTGGAGGACATGCCAGGAAGTTTTACGACCTTCGTCCATTGACGATCCTCCGGCAATGATTTATTTCTTCTAGGGTTATTAACCATTGGAACAACCTGCCTTCTGAGGTAGTCAGCTGCGTTTCAAGAGATCATTCTAAAGCTGTTAGATACACGCTTACTTACGACATACATAAGCAATATCGTTAAACTCGGTAATTGTTTAATCCCCAGAAACGATGCTACGTCCTGTTTTTAACGGACGCCTTTCAGATCAACAGACGCCTCCGTGATACTCAATACGAGAAACAGAATGGGTCCGGGTATCTGGGACTGCTAATCCTGAATGTGTGTGCCAATCCCTCAGAGGCGCCCAAGCCAACCATTGAATCCTTATCAGAATCACTCCGTAGTGCGCTGGGATCACTGAAACAGATTTTTAGGTTGCAGGCACCAGAGCTGTTAAAAAACAAGATGAGTGTCACTGGAATAGACTAGGACAGACTGATGAACGAACAAGGGCACCAAATTTAAAAACACCCACTCTTCGAATTGGTGCTGTGGCGACCTGGGGATTTCAATGGCCAACCTGCGGTATGAGTTTTGGAACTGTTTTACACATCACACCGCTAGTGTGGTTTAAACGATAAAAATAACCACTATTCTGACAAGCAAACTAAGATTATAAACGGGGGAAATGCGGTTGACGACTACGATCATGGGGGCGTCGGCTACAGTCGCAGTTTGTAGGGGCAACAAAGCATGGAGAGTAAATACAGCCAATTACAAATCTGTCTGCTTAAAACGAGTGTGCACCGACTACAACGTACTGAACTAATGGTTGTTTGCCTTGCGTGTGCGTATTTCACTACAAGCAGTTCGGTTGTGATGGACATATTCCTCTATCATATGGTGCTCTTTCAGTTATCCTGGACACATTTCGTACTACTGAAAGATCTCAAGATTGGCTATGAAGACGGCTGCGTGAACCGGCTCCGAATAGTGCGCATGATCCATGGGTAGGCGCATTTAACGCTCAGCGAAATCTATTACAGACTTTCTGGCCTAATTCTATGCCGACCACGGGCGTGAGCTTAAATCATATGGTTCATAATACGGCTTACTGGGCGTTCAGTAAACTTCCCCAGTGTATCGCTCAGAACGGCTGACGATGAATTTATACTCTCCTCGTGGACTTCATTATAAAGACCCGCAAGAATTCCCCTAGTAACACGGACTGTCCGTAAGATTAATGGGGAAAATATCTCATAGTTTCGAAAGAAAATATAAAATCACGAAAATGAACCCAGTCGTGTGGAAACACGATATGATGCACGTGCATCATCAACTGGGAGTGAATGGCGCTCAACGGGGCGATAATCCTACAGTGTAGGTGGCTTAGAATTATCGCCCCGCTGCGGACCAGTCACTCCTCGTTTATGCCCGCAAAAGAATAACCGATCTCACACACTCCAAGTGTTTCATTGTCATCGTATCCCCGAACCATGTGACTATAACCAAAACGCAGACAACGTGGTTAACAACCAGCACCGAAGAAGCCACATTAAACGAACGAAACAACGAAAGATATGTGAACCTTACCCTATGGTAGCCGGTCGCAGAATATTTACTGGGTCATTCAAAACAGATCGAAGACTGTTCGGAAGAGTAAACTTGAGAAAGCGCTGCATCCCAAAATTTCGAAATGCCCGCCCGTTTGTTTTAGCCAATCGGCAATGCGACGATTTATTAGCGATTTTTCCCGTCAGGTTATACAGAGTTTCGAGGCTGGCGACCAAATTAAACCGGATCCAGCAATTTATTCTGGTTTGATATTCAACAGGCCTCTGCCGACTTAAAGAACAGTCTCCGTAAACCGGGTTTCAAAGTTTTTAGCGGTCTAGTGTTCATCGATTGATACGTGGGTTCCAGACAGAGACCTAACGTGCGTGGATCCAGGCGGTTTCTGTTGCTCAGTGCCAAGCAGGCGTCTGCTGACGTGAAGAATATACAGTGAAAACAGGATTTAGCACCGCCTTTGGGGACTATAGAAGAAACTACGATTGGAGCATATAGATTCAGCGATTCAGCGATTATCACAAGGGTTCGAGGCAGGGTTCCAAATTTCCCGGATCCAGTCGGTTTTCCTTGCACAGTGTCAGCGGGCGTCTGT
>QNGE01001792.1:103130-137702 GCA_008508345.1 Paragonimus westermani | reverse complement strand
GTGAGTATTCATGGTTGTGTGTGGGCTGAGATACTGCCAGGACGCCCAGACCTAGACAGGAGAACCATTAGGGTTCTCAACCAAAGCCTTTGGCTCAAAAGCCTGTACCGCAAGGCAGCGGGTGGTTGGCGGTGTACCAGAAATGGTACGTTTTTCAGGAAGAGATGCCAACCATCTTCCAATCACCAACCTGGAGGACAAGGAGACTGTGGTTTATCAGACCTCTACCTGTTGGCCTGCCTGGTATGAGTAACTCTGTTCAGTTTAGCCCAAAAGGTCATCCAGATGCGCAAGCCGTCACACCACGTCAAGGTCTAGTCTCACCGTGCCGCGGTTGGGGTAATTGAATCGAATAGATTTAGATCACAACCCTTCCGCCTTTGGGAAAACTGCATTCACGTTTTCTAATCGTGTTAGTCTTCTCGGAAAATCGACCTCTTCCGTTACAGTTCGCTCCTCTTCTTTCAGTGCTTTGTTTTTTGTGCTTCCTAACTGAAACTGGCCAATTTGTGTCCGGTGAATCGAGGCATCTTGCGGATCAGTCATTCCTACCATCTTGCCGCCTTGCTGGCGGGTGGTCAATCCTTTGGCAGGTCGCAGGTCGCTTCCACGAAACTGTATCATATCCGTTGAATCCACACTGAAGTGGTACTCTCCGGCGCCTTGATTTAAGTAGCACCGCTGGGTTCTCCTCTGTGCAGTGGGCTGCGTTCCTATGCTGAGGCAAAAGGTTATCGTGAAATGCATCCAGTTCAGCAAATGTTCCGGGATTAGTAAAATTCACTGCACTTTTGAGCGTTTTCATCAGATTCCCTACCTCACCGTTGGATCATGGATGTCGAGGCGCCGTTCGCAAGTAACGGGACCAGATGTCAAACCACTGTTTCATTTCAGCGGAACGAAATTGTGATCCGTTGTCTCTCACCAAGATCTGTCGAATTCCTTCTCGACTGAAACATTTACGAAGTGCTTGCGTGGTAAATGACGTAGAAGATGGGATAATAAATATTTCTGGCCATCATGAGTACAAATCGATCGACATCAGAGTGTAATATTTACGAAGAGGTGGCCCACAGTAGTCTATATGTACGCGTTGCCATGGTAGGTAACTATTCGGCCAAGGTGTCCAGTTCTTCGACCTTATCTTTATTTTATGGAGGCGGGAGTGGCTGTTCATTACAATACTGTTGATCTCCGAGTTCATCTTTGGCCGCCAACACATCTGTGGAGCTAATGATTCCATTTTCCTCAAGCCCAAATGCAAGTAGTTTAGCACCGCCTTTCATAGCGGTGGCAGAATGACCAACTGATCTCTCCGACACAGCACGCCATCAGTTTGTTTTGATAACTCCTCGCGGTTCTGGAATAGTGCTAAGTGCTTCTTACTGATTGATCACTAACCTTTGGTCGTCGTGGCAGTTACTTTGCTACAATAGTTTTTAGTTGTCTTGATCAAGTCCTCTCGGTTTCTGGGAACAGTTGGCAAAGTAAGCAAACATACCTCAGCACCTGAAAAATTGGAATACCGTGATAGAAAATCTGCTTGGGGACTCGGTTTACCGGGACGATGAATGATTTCATACTTGTATGCTGCTAGAACTTGACTCCATCGCTGTACCATTGTATCACCATGTTTTCGACTGTGCCGCACGACATGCATCTCATTCTCTAAATGATCAATTAATTCCTGAATCTGGTTGGCACTCAGCTAAGATATAATCCAGAAAAGGTGGCAATCATGATCGACCTCGAAGCCATATTCCATTAAGTGCGAGCTCCAGAAGGTGTTCTTAACTATATGCGGTTTTTATGGTGACCAGAAGATAACTTGAATGGTCACCCTCAGAACCCCCGCATCTGTGTCCACCTGTTTGGCACTTCATCTCGAAACTGCGCCAACTTTGCACTATGACAAGTCGTAATAAGCGCCCGTAATCACTTCGATTTGGACGTCTTTCAGAAGGCGGAGTAATGTTTCTACGTCTACGACTGTTTATTCAGGATCTCGGATCGCTTGGATTCACGAAGTAGTTAAAGGACATGTTGTGTAGACGAGAGTTCAACTTAACAATATGAGTAAGTATTGACCAGCAGCTCTTTTCAGCCTTACAAAATTGTGATCCTGGAGGGACCACAGTACAACTGGGTTTTTCAAGTCTCTGGAATTCAGTGGACAGTAAGTTTATTATGGAATATCAAAACAGACGCCTGTACCGTATGATATCCTCCGGAGTGGAATTTCGTACATTCTGGCCACACAGGGACGTATAACTATTTCTCAGAGCAGCGGAAGTCTTGGCTGTCTGTCTAACCCACCAAGCCATGACTTCTGCTCTATGGAACCTTATCTTGAAGTCTAAAAGTAGTTACATGCCCATGTGTGATCAGAATGTGCAAAACGTTACTCTGGAGAGTATCATGATTTGCGTCTTCTCATTGCCCTGTTCAGGCTCATCAGAGGGACGAATTACCTTAAATGGACGCCCATACATTTTAGACCAACCCGGTGCATAAGATGATCACCGGAGGGAATTTGCTGTCGTTTCTCTCCTATTCTCGATCCATTTGGCCGTATAGTAAGAACTGGACGTTATCTCCTATAACACTTGTAAAAGTTTGAGTTAAGCTGGAATGGCATCGCAGATAGTGATGTGCTGGAATTGTAGAATCGATGGCTGGATAGTTAATCCCCCCTTGAACGAATATCAGTACCGAGACGCATGAGGCCACACAAAGTTGATGTATATGCAGGTATCCCTTTGCTGATTCTCAGTGATGCCCCAGAAGTCGACCATGGGGCAGTAACCTGCTTACTCGACACGTTTCCAACACGTCATATTTCATGGCAGTGAACCAAATATGATCCATCTCGTCCACTACATTTTAGACTGATTTCGTGGATGTACTCTACAGCATTCGCAATATTGACATTTTTCAAACACGTGACTATTTGCGCTACATCCTTCCCAGGACAATCGCGTTATCGCAATAAAAGCCATTCTGCTAGGTATTGTGTCGCGCGACATTTTTTTGCAGACGACTATCAGAAAATTGCTCGATAGTTGAGTAGCCCTACGTACCTCTGCGAAGATGAGGCCAGATTTTCTAGCGTTGTGAAAACGATAGTTTTGCCGGCTAGATCCCTCGACACTAACTGTAGTACCGTTACCAGCAACTGTCCTCATAAAGCTCACGCCCCCCATTTCTAAGTTTCAAGAACGGTGCCACGGGATCATGCTGCATCGCATTTTTGCATGACATCTGAGGTTCGGGCGACAATTCCAGATTATGAGTGATGTTCAGGAGATAAGTTGTCCAGCAGTGAACTTTAAAATGCTCCAAGTGAAATTATCCGGTTGGTACAACATTCGTTTCCGAAACAGCATTTACGGTGTAAGGAGGGTCTCATCATCCAAGGGAAGTCTGTCATTTACAACCAAAATAAAAGAAACTTACTGGACATTTCCATTTCTCTATGAAAACTATTGCGTGTCGGTGGGAAACTACAAAATGCCCACCTGCCTTTCACAACCAGGCGTCCCGTCATATTACCAGCGAAACACTGTCACCACCTTAGTCGTTCAATATTCTCATGGAGCGAGCTTCATTTACTTTTTTTTCTCACGCCAAAAGTTTGCCGAAAGATGGTCTGCCTCATCATGTCAACAGCTAATGACTCCGCTGCCCATGGATAGGATCGGGACGAATGTTGATCTCCTTACGATAACGAGTCGACTAATTTGGTCCCCTACTTGCCAATCGAGGGTGTGCGACGGAGCGCCGATGTGACTACATTTTCACCTGCTTTAGCATCAAGGCAACTCATGAAGTTAGCATGTTCACCAGACACTGATTTATTTTTGTCTCTGGCCGGCTCGTTACGAAGAATGGCTGTCCACAACGGCTATTTAGCGACTGGCACGAATTTCAGCGGGTCATGTGTACATTAAAGTGCCACTCCCAGGCCGGAATGATGACTGAATCACTAGCGCTTTTCCTACTCGTTGTTACTGGATCTTCAGTTAGCCGAAAACAAGTCATCTCGGGGAGGTACGGCAATGATTATTTGATCCACAAAAAGGATCCCACTGGTGACGCTGCACGAACGGCTCGTTTGCGATGAAATTTTCATACAATGCCGGCAGAAACTGAGGGGATTTTTAACAAGAGACTTAATGACACAAATGAGTCACCCTGACGATCAGGGTTTACACTCCGTTTGTTACATGTTAGTGTGAGTTCATCTAGAGCCCGTCGGCTGAAAGTAATTGTTGTTAAAGCCGGTGAAGGACGCTGTAGTACGAGCAGCCAGTGAAAAAATTCAAAGAGAAGACCAACGTCTGCGCAGGCAGACGTGTGGTCATTGGAGTGTGTTAACGTTGACTGAGCTCTATTTGCCACCTTACGCTCTCGCTAATCCCCGAGGGGAGTGTGACCGTCTTTGACGTGTCTACTTTTGTTTCTTCCTCTCCCCATTTAGTCAGATTTTTTCTCAATCCTTTGTAGCATACTCGATCCACCGATTTCATTACATTATTTTATTATCTCATGGTGCAACGTGTACCTGGGTTACTTTCCTCGAATAAGCTGTCCTAAGTAACTACGTTTGTTCTCATTCCTGATTACGCTCGCGTGATATTGTTTAATAAAGAATCATCACGATTTAACCGAGACAGTCTTCACTTCAATAGTGTATAACTTCCGGTGGGATATTTGTATCAATCTGTTGGTCTAACAGTCAGCTACACATATTAGACTTGAATTTCATGAATAAGGTTCTGTTCGTGTTCCCTCATTCATTTTTGTGTGACAGTTGAACTTCCTAATCAATAAACGGTGTTTTGCTGTTGTCGGTTGTAATAATGTTGATGTAAACTCACGTTTTCGGCCAATTTGAATATAACTACTGCTTTCAAGCGTATCCAACTTCCGGTTTACTTGAAGCAAGACATGTTTCCCCCTCATGGGTGGTATCAACTTTCAAGTTCATAATATTGTTGACGATACTGTGAGCACATGAGGGGTTAGGCACTTGGTGAATTTTCGGCGCGCAGACAAATCGGGTTGCTATTCAGAAAGATGCTTTGTAGTGTGCGTTTCGTTTCGCTGTGCGGATTGGCGTCTGACCATCTTTGCGTCTGCTGGTTAATGTGTATCCCGTTTGAAAAATCCCCAGATTCATTACCGATTTTTGAGGTGGTAATGTGCAACATGGGCTAGTTGGATCACGTAGTGTGTATGCTGCTAGATCATCCACCCTACTGCACATTGTTCAGTGTGATTGCTGACAATTAGTAATACGACCACGGGTTATGAAAGCCTTGAGCGCTCCGCTGAACGAGCTTGTGAGGTGACGTTCGATCACCCACTTTGGTTGTAGACGCTTTCGTGCATGACTGCATCGCATTCAATGACGGGACGCTACTTCGGAGGATTGTTCGTATACTATTGTTTTTTGCCCATTTCGTTCATGTATTTTTATTTGTTATGCTGGTGTCAGTATCAACAATAGTCTGGACCACGTGCACGGCTCAGCGTTGAAAATGTGCTTATATGAAGTCTATTTTCACAAGTCTTGCCATCAACTCTCTAGTCCCGGGATCACGTTTTTTATCCGTGTGACAGTCGCAGACGTTCTACTCAAACAACCTAACTTGTTTATTGTCCGTACACGCAAACCTTTTTGATCATGTGCACATGCTTTTATATCTCCTTTTCAGTGCACAAAATTATACTTCCTCACCTTCGCGATCTAATTTTGCGTAAGTCCAAATGATAATTCGATCGTTTTCGTTTATACACGCCCAACTTACAATGATGGGCCTCGTCCATCTTGGAATTTTAGTTTGCATCACCTACGACGGCAGGTCTCTAAACCCTGGTGGTGTCATTGTTCTATTATGCTTACTTCCACCTTTATTTCATGGTCGGTTTGATTTTCATTCTGAAACTCCTCTGGTGGATGTGGTTAGACAAATGTTCGAACTGAAAATCTTCATTAACTCGGTCATTGGTCACGTGGTTGATATGCCTGGTGTCACAAACGACGCTCGTCAAGTGTCTCTCCAAGAGAAGCCCAGTCCGGGCTTCACTGGTCCCAACACCTATCTAGGTACGTCTGTTCGATGAGTCCAACCCAGTATGCAACAGGTTGGGCATTAGCGGATTAGAAGTTAACGTGAAACCATTTCGTTGTTTAGTATTGTTCAACTTACGCTTTTGTTTTTCATGGCTTGTTGTTAGAAGCTCGCTGATTTACACCAAAACAGCTTACCTTGGGTGTTCGGTTGGTCGCGTAGCCTAACATGTCTATTTCCAACGTTGAATCACCGGTCGATTTGACGTCATGGATGCGTTCCGGTCTAGTTGCTTAAGTTTGAAGTTGGCAAAGTTCAACAGATACCTGGCTTTATACGCCATATTCGTGACCTTCTGGTCTCTAATCTGATTGATTACTTCTCGTTACTTGAACATTGGTCATATCGTTCACGTCTTCGCTGTCAAACTTTGTTGTGATTGGCTTCCCGTTCACTATCTTCGACACACGGTTTGATCGGTTCATGCTTGTCCATTTGTGTACTGCTGTTTCGGCATGTCCACGCATACGTCTGCTCAAGTTTTTCCTGCACACTGGCTCAAACTTTATCAACTTCCGTTAGTGGAAGCCCTATCTCCATAGTTTCCAATACGTATATGATGTTTGCCTGAACGATCGTTGTGGGCGTCTCGTGATGGCCGATTCGCGTTCGTTTGTCGTTTAGATGACTGTCAGCTTGGCTGATCTACCGTTGACTCCGGTCCTTGCTTCCAGTTTTGCATATTGGTTTTCTTTTGTCGCTCCTTTTGAGTTCTTTTGGTTCTGACAGTGCTTTTTGTGTGTTGATTGTAGACTGTGCACTAACATGATTCTTCGAAGCCGCACGAGTCTACCAACCACTTACTACATCTCTGGTTTTTAATAGATAGGTAGAACAATTCGTTTTTTTGTTACTTTTTCTTACGCAGTAAACTACCTGATAAAACTTCACGGATATCCGTTAACAGGAAGTATGTGGTAAGGGTTTTGTTCCCTATTCCTGAACCCTGCGGTGCTAAAGTATGTTTCCGACTTTCTGAACAGCTTTTGTAGCAGTTTGGATTGTTTCTGAGGCAGCTATAGGATTAGTCTGTATGCGTTTACTTTCAGTAGGCTGAGGTATCCAGTCTTTCATCGTGTTTCAGACTGACTAGTGCATCCAAGAATGCCAGCTTGTTTTCAGACTCCGTGGTACAACTGAGACCACTGAAAATGTTATTAAGTAGCTTGCGTGTGTTTATTTTGATGCACAAGGTAATCCATGATGATAACGGGCCTCATGAATTTATTACCCAGACCTCAGATCAGAAAGCTAAAGTTAGTGGAGAGCAGCCAGTTGGATTTTTATATACACGCGGGCCTCGTCATCCTCAAAGGCAATAATACACACACGTCTGCAAACGTAAAGATTCAACAAAAGAATTCGCTTGGTACTCTACCAAATGCCCGCTTCGTAACCTCTTCGTTGCCTACTTATTGGTGCCACCGATGTGAGCGATCGAATACAAACACCGGTGGTTCACGCCTTCTAACCTGAGCAGCTAAGCTTCGTAGTCGTAAAGTAGCATAGCCCTCAAAGTCTCTTTAGATACTCGCACGGATGGTATTAAATCGGCTGATGTTTGCGATAAAAATGTCAAGCTCACCGTACAGCTGAACGCCTAAGCCATCAACCTGAGCTACCACATTCGCCATTGTTCTAAAAAGTGTCAGGCGTGTATTTGCATTACGGATGTCTCAATACTCGAACGCATATCATGATCTAAATCTATGTTGGATTTCTTCTTGACAATGCCAGAATTGCTGAAGTTATTGCGTGAGACGGAATTCGATGATCTCAATCAAGTGATCGAACGCCTAATGTTGTCGTTTGAAAAGGAAATCGCTCCAATTGCGGTCGAGATAATGCAAAACTTAGTAAGTCCTCAGAACTTGCCCTGTTCATCCGCCTAAAGGTTGATTTTTAGGCGTTTGTGCTCCTTGTTTTGTTAGAGTAAATCGATTTAATGGATTGGACAATTAACTTCGCCTCGTTCTACTGACTCTTGTTCAGTGTAAATACTTTCGAGGCCACTATTGAGCAGTTGCGATGCCGTCCCCATAGAACGGCTCTATCATATGGGTTTGGACGATCAATTGGCTTTCCATTGCTCAGCAGTCATTGTGATGTGTAACAGCAGAAAGCTGCGTCATACTGGCAGGAAATTTAACTTTTACACCGCAAATATCGGGAGAGCTAGATGATAACAGCCCTTGGTGCTCATAGTTACTGCCCTGTCTGCATTGCTCATTTAAGTTTCTACGCACGTCTGTTTGGCAATGCACCATCCCCCCGTTATCCAGTTTACAGCGTAAAGCTCTTTTTTCCTTATCAACTTTTCGTGTGCGCTTCACGATTCTCGAGTATTAATGTCGACATCAACCACTCATCGTTTATTTCTGTCATCCACTGTGCTGTACCAAATCTGGTAAGCACTTATTTGGTCACCATGGGGATACTGTTATTTCCTGTAAAACATACTTATGCGCGAAACGTTGCCTGTTAAGAAGAAAGGAATTCCAACATCACCTTGGGGTCTTGCCCACTTCATTTCATTTTTAAAATGTGTTCCGGGCTGAGCGAAATACTTAACGGATTGAAAAACTGATTCACATTTGTAACTGTCCATACGGGTGTTGTGTCAGTGAACATTAACGTTTCAGACGATGTCTCGATCAAATATTCTAAACTCCAACTGACTGTGCATGACTCACCAACTACGATGGGGCAAGCAGCCTGAAAAGACAGACAGTAGTCTGCTGATGATGTATGAATTTCTCCAAAACTCCGGTTTGCCCAGATCAGCGAAAATACTGCTGTGTTCATTGGAATTGGTGACCTTGAGTGCCATGTGAAAGTGGGAACAAGTATTCATATGAATATGAAGTTGGTACTCATGAGTGGCATAAGGTGTGTCAAATCCGAATTCAGAGTTCTATTCTTACCCTACCCCAAATCTCTGATCACTCTCGTATATTGACAAGAGAACGTCAGGTTTCTCTTAAGAATCATGATTAAACGGTATCCAAATGAGACTATTGCACACCTAGGGCAATGCAAGTCGGCGCGGGTAAGACAAACAATTTTGTGTTTCTCCGCTGTAGCTTGCGGTAGATCGCTAGTGTATGTTGTTTTACACGACGTATTCCAAACTTCCTCAGAAATGCCTTGACGCACCCGTTGATGAGTAATACTTAGCGAGGTTGAGACATCGCGCCTTCCAACACTAAGCATTTTTCAATCACAAGCCACACAACCAGTACTGCATCACCGTTCGCTAGCCTGGTAGGTGCTCACACTTAGATTTCGAACTGCGGCGAAGCTTTTGTTGGTCTTCCGTCAGCAGCCAGCCATATGCACGTAAAAGCTGTCTTAGCTGTGAACGTCACTCACGATCCCAATCGCTCCGTACCTTTTCTACTTCACTTATAGACTGCTGTTTCTCTCTTTGCGTTATTCACATGGTTAGGACTGAGTTTTGTGTGAACTGCTTCCGCCGTGTGATTTGTATCTCTACACACTGTTCAAATGACTCAAAGTGACTCAGAGTCGATCACAAATGAACTCCTATTTCAGAAGCATTTTGTATTGGTGCTACAATCGGCATCGTAGTCCACATCGCGACTGTGGTCATCATCTTATGCTCTGTTTTTCGACTCATCAAACGCATTTTAATCTTTATGGAACCTCCGATGATCGTAGTACAATCTGTTTACAATCTCTAGTTTGTGATAGGCTAAAACTATTTCCCTGCTGGATCATCAGGCTAATAGATGTGAATTGTATGTTTTAAATTGCTTTCCAGTGTCTCACCTTCATGCAACTGGTGCATACTGGAGAGAACGGATTTTCCGAAGAAACTCACGAAAGAGGGGACAACGAAGATGCTTTTGAATATCGCTCAGTTGTGGCCACAAGTGTATTAGACAACATGGAATCAATGTTACAAATCGCTGAGGAGCATGAAGGCCTTATTCACGACTTGGAACCCATTGTCGCTCAACAAATACAGACGATTTTCGAGCGTGAACTATCTATGTTTTATGAAGAAGCACTCAGTCTGCTGTTCTCCCTTACGTCCGCCAAAATTTCCCCATTGATGTGGCAGCTGTTCGATCAACTTTTCATCGTCTTTCAGAAGGACTCTGGGGATTGTTTCTCCGGTGAGTCAACCACGTTTTTAAATGGTAAACCTACCCCCATGCTGCGTTGTTACCCGTGCGTCTCTCTCTTCAAAATAACTGAATTCGAGTGATTTTTTTCCTTGACAGAAATGATGCCCTGTTTGCACAACTTCATCACAGTCGATCGTCCTTCCTTCATATCGGATGCCAAACACGTCGAAACCATTGCTACTATGTGTTCTCAGGTACTCTTTGGTCATGTGCTCAGCACATTTCTGCTTTTCATCAGTTTGTGTTTCATTATTTAGTGTCAGTACTTGTATTCCTTCACTATGCATGTACTGGGTTATTTTTTAAAGGATCTGTTACTTCGCCCTAGATTCTTCAAACGGAGGAATCAGATGAAACTGTACAAATGCATGCTGCCAAGCTCCTCGAGGTGCTGTTGTTGGATTATCGTGGCCAGATAAACCAATACGCCCCGAAGTTCATTGAGTTCGCCCTGACCCGCCTGACGCGTCCTATAGTTTCCAGTGAATTACGGGTTATGTGCATTCAGGTATGCTGCTGACCGATTTTATCATGCTGCCTACTGTTGGTCACATTCTACATGGTTATTTCCCCGCTACGTGGCCTCTTCCGTCTAATGTTGTTTTTGCTAGCTTATCCTGGATAATGTTGTTCATTGCTTGAAGAGGAGCGTTATATTATCGGTTTACAATGGTTCGTCTACGGTTTTTTCTCTCCGGATGCATTATTCTCGTTTCTTTTGTGGCATCCATCTCTGCTCTCGTTACTTTCCGCGGTAAATGTTCAAGCAGTGGTCAACACCGACTGCTGAACAGAAGGTCGCTTGTTCGAGTGCAAGTTTCCGCGACTACCCCTGCAAGAGTTTTAGCAACCTGACGTTATCTGGCTCGTGCGTCACCAAGTATGTCGCATGGCAAAAACACCTTATAAACAAGCTTAACCTGTCACTTCACCAAATCTGCTGTTGGTCGTTTGATATTCCACGGCGTTCACGTTTTGTTTACACTTATCTCATTACTGTGCAAGTCACTTGTCTGGCAGCACGGCCTTAATAATCAGCTGCTACCTCTTTCGTTTTTCTTTAAGGTAGTTGTCGCGGGTTTGCTATATGCACCATCCGATGTTTTACCGGTCATGATGGAGCACCATTGGCCATCCACGTCTGTTCCTGTTCTAACGGAGTTTTTGAAATTATGGCTTCAAGACGTGGATGTTTTCCTTGGGTTAGTTCTGGTCAATTTCGTTTGCTGTATCTCCTTGGATTCCTGGTGTTTAGTTATCTCCTTTTTATTCTACATTACGACTGACCCTTATTGAACTCGCAAACTCTTTTTTGTTGTTTGTTTTCTAGCCTGCATGACCGTCGCTTGTGCGTACTGGGATTATGCTTGTTGCTGTCTCTACCTGCTGGGCAACGCCCTCCTGCCGTCGAGGCCCTTTACAAGGACTACATGCCCACATTGTTGACACTGTTCTCCGGTCTTAAACGTGCCTATGCTCAGAAAGCACAAAATCAAGCTGATAACGGTAATTTTTAGATGACCTTCAGTTTATCACCTTTCCTACTTCTATAATCAAACATGGATTACTGTTCCATCTCCCGATTGACGCCATTGTGTTTGCAAAATTTACTTCCATGTGAGTGCCACTAGGCGGATCTATCTTACCAAGCACGAATATTTCGATGAGGAATGCTTCGTGTCATGAGTTACCCTCATCTTTGGGTTCAAACCACTTTTTGGCCGCCCGTGCGAAACGCTACTGAGGCAACTGGATAACCACACATGTTTCAGCACTACACAAAAACTAACTTCAAGCCGTGAGTGGGCGGATTAGGTGACAATTACTAGAGCGATGTCTATAAACCTGGATAAGATATAGTAACTTTCGGCATGCCATCTGAACAGACAATCGACAATCGATGTTAAGAGATGAACATTGATACAGTTCATCAACAGCTTGGCTCGTTGGATTCCATATACCAGCGTAAGATGCGGGATCAGCTGGGCAGCCGGACCGTTCATGTTGTGCATGCGGCTTTTTAGTTAAGAACCAGTGACCTAACTTGTGCGTGTTCTGTGTAAACAAACAGCATTAGACTAATCTTTAACTCGATTTTTATATACTAGTCTATATCTGCTGCATACATATGATTATAGAATTTATAATAGTAATACCGCCATATTTTTTTCGGCATTTTCATAATAGCAGACCAAGACCTAGAAAGTACACGTTGAATTGTCCCTAATTCAATGGTGACCTGGTTACCATATCTATTTAACGGCATCATTTAACGTTAGTCTAGAGGTTCTTCATTGTCGGGGATCGGTTTTACTATCTATCAACCATTACTACCATTATCAATCTAACCCAGTATGTTTATTGCCCACTCATCGCTGGCTTTTCGGATGGGTGGAAATATCTTTGTATGAACTAACTTATAGCTGAGACAAGGAGAACCCGCATGGGAACTCGCATGATTAGTCGGTTGCTCCTATTGACTTCTGTAACTGGTTCGGCTTCAACAGCGAGGTTGTTCAGCAGCTATCCAAGGTTGATGAGTCCAGTCAGTAGCGCTGCGAAAGTCTACTACCAAAGCCACTTTGTCTATTGTGTACAAATAATGGTGGTGTTGCGAATAGTCCGAAATGTTGCTTATCTTGTGGGTTCTGGTCGATCAGACGATTGTGATTTAGCGCAAGTTCTTTGTAGACACAAGACCATGTCTTGTGGTTGTATACCGACAAGTTGCCATAAAAATCGCAGAATTCACTCGATAAGAAGGCGATGCTTCTTGTGTAATTGCAGAATTTTATCAAGTCTGCCAATTAATAACAAGGTGTGGGATTGATTTTTTGCCAACTCACTGGTTTTGCAGGGGCCAATTTATCAAAAATATAGCTAAACTTCTTTTAACGAAAGAATGCTTCTGTTGTTTCCACTTTTGGTTTCATTTTTAACCACACAGTTCTACAGTCTCCTCATATTCCATGTTTCCACACTTTGAACGTCGATCGTAGAAGGCTGTCTTTCTCAGTTGTGTAATGCTGCTCGTTTCAGAGTTGCATTTACGTCTACCACATCCTACTATAGGAATGGGTACAGTGCCACCTCCTGGATCAGATTAATATGGGTGATGTGTGCTAACCTATTCAAGATGCAGTAACTTTACCGCAGGTGTTTCGGTTCAGTGCCACACCTGACAGTGTCTCAAAACACAAATATTACAAATCCTTGGGTTCTCAGCTAGCACCTACACCCTTCCTCAGCTCTTTTCTAGATATTCTACAATCTCCCAGAGGAGAAAACTAATCCTTGTTGTACCACCTTCGAAGTTTCATTCTTCTCTGTTTAGTCTTCCATTGCTTCCTACTTAAGCTTAGAAAGCGAACCACTACAATCGTTCAAAATTGTCACTTCAGAACTGCTTATTTTGTAGGCCGCTGTCGTTTTTACTTTTGTTTTTGTTGTAAACCCTTCACTCAGTACGCTGGTTCGTCCACGGTGTAGTAAAGCGTTTGATAGGAAATCGGATTTTCCTCTTCGATATAGTTAACACGGCAGATCTTTGTCCCGAAAATCACACGGTGGTCCCCGTCAATCGCGCCCAAGACGGGTGCAAAAAGCAACTTGTTCTGCTCCGATAACGTAAGCGACAAGGAGAAAATTGCTTGGTATTTATAGGGTACATAGCGACCTACCAACATTTTCGAATCAGAACACCGAAGGGCAGACATCAAAAAAGCAGTTAAGGTCACCGGTGAGCATAGCGGAATAGAGGCCAGACAGGAAAAAAAAGTGAAGATCATCTCTCGAATTTTCACATTTTCGCTTGTTATGATTGGATAGGATCGTCTTCTCGAGGAAGGAGGCGGTTTTGGGCGGAAAGAATGGGTTCCTCTAACAGATTCATCGAAGGCGGATATATGTTGTCTTTCACAGATGAATCTAGGACAGCTGTAGGTGTGCAAAGCTGACCTGATGTACTGTCTACCCGTACACTTCTGATGATTCCATCATCCATGCTATCGGTCTGGTTATAGTGGACGTGACACGAAGCAACAGTCGCAGTCGCATTTTTGGATTGGATTCGTGTTGCTAGCGAACTGTACGTCGTTTGTCCAGTAGGCTCAGTTTTTGGATGTTAATTTGCCCAAAACCCTTTCTCTGTTCACATACGCTCCTAGCTCACCGACAACAGTGGCCAGCCGTCGAAAATCTAAGCCCGCTCGTGGTGAAGCGTGTATTTCAAACTAGCTCACTACTTCTCATCATGTAGACTTCAACAGCTATTGGATCATACTCTTGAGAGCAGTTCAGGCAACAGTCATTGTGGCAAGCAGAGTGATAGATGGACAGCAAAAGCATCGGGTATTCGCTCTTTTTAGACCCAAACGAAACATGACAGTGGACATTCGTGAGACGCTCAGACGTAGCCCGGTTGCCAATTGAGAAACTTAGCGAAACCGTAGTCGCTACCATAGACCAGTAGCTTATCCGTACCTCTGGTCTGATTGTCTATCTGTCAGTGTTAATATCAACGAATCAGGTTGTGCGTTTATCCGTTATAAGTTCAAAAGGTTAGTGTGTTGAAAGATGTACTTCAAAGGACAAACAAGGCCAGACTCTGTGAGAAACCGCTTCAGAGTATCCACCAAGAGCTTTATACTTCAGGATTGCCATTATTGTTCTGTTTTGTCATAGTTGAATCAAGGAGAACTGCTGCGACGCTCACGGATTGCTTGTGTACTCCTCGTTCCCGATAGAGAGCTGACTGATCTCTATCCTGTCAACGTTGATGTGTAACTGCCTGGTAATTTCCAAGCATCACATCCACGTTAAACAGTATCCTAGGTTATGCCAATTAATTCAGGTTTTGGTTTTGCAAGGCTTCACTGGTTACGTAGACCTAATGTTGCATACTGTGGCTTTGGAATTTTTTCATCAGTTTGTCTACTCGGGAAACTGCACCAGAGACGACCTATGTAGGAAACCAACCCAGTGATGGTCCGCATATTTCAGGTTAGGATGATGTTCGCCTATCTAGCTGATCACTGACGATGAAAGGGCACTTGATGGCTTGCGTCACTCTGCGGCTGTGAAACGTGGCTATTCAGGTTAGAGAGTGCAAACCTTTTTCCATTATTCGACTACCAATATCTGCGTTCATTCCTACTCCTCTAGTGGCAACAACGAACAAACAACAATGTAGTTAGGAGGTGGATATTTATCAGGGAAAGTTCACCTAACCCATTCCTTCAGGCTTTAATCGTACACATATTTTGAAAGTTCGGTTATCTGCTGCGAATGCCAGCTGGTTGTGTCACGTCCATTACTGGGCCGATACTGTAGCCGACCGGCGTAAGTTTTAAGGCAAACCGGTGCTGACTTCGCATAAAAAATAGAATCACAGAATTTGAACCCATTCTGATCGGATTTGTTTCTCTCACGACTAGTTGGAAGCGTCAGGAAGTGGTTGCCACACGGATTCAGTGACGTCAACGTTGTCGTTGGGTGGACAGGTTGATAATGAAGTTTGGACATGGAAACTGGATAATTGAAATTTCTGTCGCCTTAGGTTCACCTGTTAGTTAATCGTTCATTTATAAATTATTGATATCTCGACAACGGATGATTAAATTTATGGATCAAGGTATTGTATTATTTAGGTCCTATCACTTCCACGTCTTTGCTCTTCCTTCAATGGTTATATAGTAGTTAGGCATTAGGGGAAACCTCTGAATATCTGTTGGGTTAAATGGTCTAGACAAATGATAGGACGTAAGGTGTTCTCCAATTATGTCCTAGTTATTTTCTTAGTAGGCGTCATCGTTCCTTGTTTGTAACGCCGCGTTTTTTTATTTGTCCGCTCTGTTCTACTTAACACCTTGACTTGACGTGTTGTAACCGGAACCAAACTAAATTCGTGGAATTCGTAGTTGATTAAGTGATTCACCAACAAGTACAGCGGTTCCTGCTCGTCACGTCGATACTACATTTAGTAGAACAAATACGCATACGTGTGACCTAATGAGGCTGGTTGGTGTTGGCCCTGTATATGTTTATTTTCCTTATATAACTTTTTTACATGAAACCTACCTTCCCCATCGTCATCCATTTTGAAAATGTCCATTTTTAGTGTTTGAAATTTACCGTGAATGTGTTGAGTATACTTACTTTGTTGGGCTCTCTTTAGGGAATGTGCATATTCTGGATATCTCCGATAGTTTTTTTCTGTTCAGTCCGTTGAAACACCACATCTTTTGATTCATAAAACTCGTTTTGAACCTCAGTTTTAATCGTAGGGTTATTCGTTTTCAGAATACCATAATTTATGAACGTTTCTTGTCTGTAAACGAGATACTTCAGTTTTCAGACGACATTGTTACCATTTTCAAGTTGACCATCACTCACATTTGATCGCAGCGTTCGCATTTAGATAGACTTTCCATGAGAGTGGTTGAGTGTTCAGATTTGATAATTCGGTCGTGCCTAATGTGAGGTCAATGGCTCAGTGGTTAACACGGTTGCCTCATGATTGGAGTGTCCGGAGTTCAAATCCCGGTCGTGGCAAGGATATGCACTACTGACGAGCTCTAATGAGAGCGAAACTCGAGTCTAGTGCTTGTTTTCGAAAGAAGCTGGCTGGAAAGTCTATCTGAATGCGAACGCTGCGATCAAATGTGAGTTATGGTCAACTTGAAAATAAACCAAATCCCCGGCTACTCATTGTTACCATTTGTTTCATTTTCATTTTTCCGTTCCACGTCAGATGATTCCGAGGATGAAGAAGAAGATGACGAAGACTTGGAGGACAAGGCACTAGGCAGTGATGAGGACGATGTAGATGAGGATGGAGCATCTTACCTGGAAATGTTAGAAGCGGCAGTGAGTCCGGTGAAAACCTTGAGCTCATAGTGGCTTCATTCATTCAGAGTAGAATCCGATGGAAGGTGCATTCTGTCACCTGCGGGCTGATCTCAACTCGCAGATAACCGACTGTGCTCTCGCTTGCACTGACCATACTTTTTGCCCATCTGTTTCTAGAGCACAGCGTTGTCTGCAAATGTTCGTTGTCTTTTCGAGCATTCGAGGATCTCGCGCAGGAAGACATGACTGGAAATCATATCGCTAGGTCTTAGGTCGAGTGAGGGCATAGAGCTAGTGGCCGCCATCGATTATCAGAAGTGGTGCACATCAAAGTTATGTGTTGTGCTTGATGTTCACGACCGTCTTTATTACGGGGGATTGTTTGATATATCTAACTGATATCCTTTCCGTGTGCACTTACCAAACACTGAACTTCTAAACGGTGTGTGATTCCATGCATTGATCATAGAATTGCGACAGCGGCCAATTTTGTGTTTCATTCCACTACTGACTGAAAAACTTCTACTGCAGGACAACCGGTAGGCACTGTGCCCACACGATTAATGGACCATTTCATTTAGTATATGATGAAGTACTTCGCACGCACATTGTAACGATTTTTTAACAGTGCTGTCCTGCTCTTTTTGGTATAGACGTAAAGTTTAACGACGCCGCAGGATTTGTTTCGCTTTCAGTGGCACCCATAAGAAATAGTAATCATTTGGTGACGGTTCAAATGCAGTTGCCTTACATGCACCTACCGCCTGTTTTTGGCAGTTTGACGGTGTTAAACTTCTTCATGCGTATGTTGTGTGACAACAGGCTTACTCTGTGGCGTAAGCTGATAGCTTAATAATCTTTCTAGTCCCGGTTAGCATTTCTGATGGATTACCTTGAAGGGTAGTAAATACTTTTAATCTTTCTTTTCTTCGTCTTCACCTTGCCGCCCATGTTCGGTAGAGGTGAGTTGCTTAAAGTGTGCCGACTGTATCGCGTGTAAGTAGACCTGTCGCACAGCCACTAAAATCCATTAAAGCTGTCATATATGCTGAATAAATCATTTGTTACGTATGTAAAATAAACGTTTGCAATGTCTACAATTAACGCCGAGGTGACAAGGCTGACTGTTATCTTAGTAGAACAGTCTAAGAATGTATGTCAGTGCCATTGTTTATCTTCTGCCGCGTTGTGGTTCACACGAATTTCCCCACCTTTGACCACCGTCATTCTCAGCTAAATAACTGTAAACTTCTTTTAACGTTCCTTTGCACAATGTCGCGTTAGGTCGTTTGGAATCTTCACCATTTCTTGTGCATTAACTACATGCAATTAATTCGGCTGAAAACCTCCTCGACTGTTCGCCATGAGTTACAAGTCCGTCCACTTATCAAAACCGCAGGTCATTTAAAACCTGCGGCAGTTCATTTTATCTAGATTAGAACACATCTATTATTTTTCAATTCTTGTCAAGCAAACCTTGAGAGATTTTCCACCTAGAGTTCTGTTTGCACGTACCCTTTACTCGTTTGTATACTTCGTTTAATCCTTGAGACGTGTGTATGCCACCCAGTTGCTTTTTGTAAGTTGATAATCCACTTAGATTTGGATGTATCCACCCTTAAATTTCGTCCTTTTCAATGCCAAGAGCTACCGTTTCTTAATCACTGTATTAGGACGAAAGCTCCGATGCGGATGACGATGATGAAGACGGTGATGAAGAAACGATGTTGGAAGCTTTTGAAACCGAATTAGATAAAACTGATTGTGATATGGACGAATATGTGACCTTCTATCGAGTTATGACAGAACTGGAACGGAGTGACCCTGTTTGGTACGGCCAGATTATCGGCAACCTGACGAACGAACAACAATCTGAACTGAAAGAGGTGGTTAGTACCGCCCTGAAGTGCATTCAACAAAAGGGTTAGTGGTTTGAGTAGTGCTCTTTATTTTTCCTTTCATACACTTCCATGTCATCCTGTTTGACGATTTTTGTATGTATACTGTGCGTCGTCGTTCATGAGCGAAAAATTAAGTTGATCGACAGCTAGACGAGCTGTTCAACTCATTTGGTGTAGCAGGTGTTTTTTCTGCCTAGGCTATGCAAAAATGTTTTGATTGGCCACTTTTACCTAAGGTCTCTTGGTAGTGAGGTTTGCCAGTGTGCCATGGTAATTGATTATACTGGGTTGATGTTGACCAATGAAAGTCTCGCTAAATATTCCTTCAAACAGCCCTTTGGAGGTGAGTCTTATTTTGAACTAATTAGTCTACTTGCTTTTGTCGACTAACACAACTGACGATTCGCGGTACCGTTGTCACTATCGTCTTTAGAACGTGCGCACTGGTCATATCGTTGGGACATTTTGGGGCCGTGCGAATAACCTCATGAACGGCAGTTTCCATTGCCATATTTATCGGTCATCTCGAGCAGTGCAGTCTGTGCTATTTCAAGCATACCTCCATACAATCTCCGTGCACCCTTGGGCAAATTAAGCGGGCTTAAGCGGTGATCATACAAAGAATGGGGTTGTGAGAGGTAGGAATCTATTCTACTTCAGTGAGCAAAAAGCATGCTTAATCACATTTTTATGTATCCGAATCGCGAATTCGTGTCTTAGTTAAGAGCTATTTCTATGTTGTAATGTCTTTTTATTCCACAATTCATATTCCTCATGTCTTTGTTGTTTCCAGAGTCGAAAATGATCGAGCAAGCTGGTGGTTATGTTTTCCAATCAACAATTCCATCCAGCTTTGACTTTGGTGCCAATCCGGGTACACAGGCTCAGTAGTATGTTCAGTGTATGCATATATTCTCTTGCTCATTGGATCTCTGTTCTGCTTCCGTTGTGAAGCATGGGAGTGGTCACAAGCTGTGTCCATTGCAGATTTTTCTCACTTGTCCTCCTGAACACCTCACTTTGAGGCGATGGCATCATAAACTTTTGAAACTCGATTCTTCCCTCCATCAATTCTCTTGCCAGTGATGTTCGATATTCCGCCACTGTTCCCTTCTTGTATGCTGCGTGCGTGGTTTTTTGTTTTGCTGCTCCTCAGAACTCAACAAACCAGTCTAGTCCTTGATGACTGGATTGTATTCCTGATTTTTCACTTGATATCTATCATCTCTGATCATGAGCTGGACACGTGCAAAAACGAGAACTCGGTACTACTCGTTGTCTTTTCATTTCTGCGTATAATTGGCACTCAGTTTCATTCATGTTTCCCCAGGCTTCCCTGGTAACTGGTTTCTAGTAGCATCGTGATGTTGGTTAGGTTTCGTGTTTAAAATCCGGACCTCCGGCGGATTCAAGTGATTAAAAGGATTTCAAGTTGAAGAACATTAAGAGCACATGAACTAAATCTTTGCAACTCAGCGCACAACAGTGATGGTGTAAAGTTTTCAATTGGGTGCCCTGGTCAGTTTATCTGCTCCCGGTTATGGTACATCGGATGCACATCGGTATCATTACAGATAAGTTGTCAGAAGCCCGTAATTGTCTCTGCCTACTGAAATCTAACAAGTAACCTAGTCCTTAATTTACTAAGTTTACGCGTATTTTTTAAACCCGTTTTGTTCCGCCAATGTGAATTTGGTACGGCTGACACTGGGCCCGTATTATTTTGTATTTGACCCTTCGTCTTCATTTCTTACTGGCATTGCAAATTGGAAGGGATTATTAATCACCTTATTCGACATAATGGACTTTTACGTGCATTCAAGCAACACGATTGAAAGTCTGCTGTCGTATGTATGCTGCAGCTATGACCAAGCTATACATTTGTTTAACTTGTAGTGGTGTTATTCCGCTTGAAATGTTGGCCATGTATAATGTACCGGTACGTTTGATCTTGTACGGCTGTGAAACCCGGCTAGTTACCTCAAAATCTATGCAAAGTACTTCCGCCTTTCGTGAAGCACTACTAACGTGTGTTGGGAATTCTTCCTTCACCTTCACGCACGACAAGCGTATTGTACCTTACACAAAGTATATCGTTTAAATTCCGCAAACTGTTTTCAATTCGATGTGATATTCATGTACAGATCTAGTGCTTTCCGCCTCGCACTTCAGTTATAGGCGTTGAGTTGTTCTGCAAGCGAAAGTTTGGTGACTGGCCCTATTTGATCTGTGTATAAAGCCTAACTATTCAAATGTTCGCCGACCTTGGCATTTAGGTTGCAAATGTTTAATGAACAAACGAGGTGACATCATCAGTGCGTAAGTGTTTGGGCACTGATGATGTCACCTCGTTTGGTGGTACAATATTTGCAACCTACATACGCCATGCTCGGTAAACATCGGAGTGTTTAAATAAAGCTTACCGTCAAATTCGGTAAACTATTCTAAACTTTCAACCTAGGTACTAATGAGAACGAACGTCCTTACCTGCAGATACCACCAACTTCGGTTGGGAATGATATTCAGTGGCCTCCTTGCTGGTCTCCTTTTACTCTAACACCAATTTTTGTTTACGGTGTCTCCTTTTATTTTCATTCGCCTCCATGTTACAGCGCTGATGCTAGCTACACTTCCAACGACTTTTCTCTGTACATTTTTTGACATTTGGAAGTTGTAGCTTAGCCAACGCATCTTCGAAAGAGAGCAGGATTAACTTAACTGATGTTGCCACGCTGATTTGGCCCACTCATTTAAACATGAGTGCATAGCTGGGACGAACATCACGTAGGAATTCAGCATGTGGTTCGAGTGAATGACTGGCTGATGTGAACTGCCAAGTTGAGGCGACTAGGGGGCTGTGATTATCATATCCAAAATCAACCGTAACAATTTCGGCGTGGATTCCACCACTCGACGTCGGCTGGTGTGCTTGATCCTGTCTAGTACACATAAGTTTTCAACTCGAACACTCCAGTAAGATGTTTTGTATGGTCTGAGTATGCCAACCGCCATATCTGATTCGATAGTTTTTCTGTTGAGACCGCAATCAGCCTCCGAATGCGTCATAGTCAGAAGAAGTAAGGACACCCTTGACTGATGGCCCACAAACACTGAGTATATGGGCAGTCCCATTTGTTTTGGATATATTCATGGCTGTGCCAGGAATTGAACTAACTGTATTCGTATTATTGCTGAGGGTTCCCCACCAGTCACGTTCCCTTGTGACGAGTCTCAAGCTGCCTGAGTGTTACTGCATCAGTCAGGAGTAGTGTTGGAAATCCGTTCCTCCTACTCTGAAGGCGCAGACTACGGTAACCAAATACCATGTTTTTTTTTTTACGTCGTCAGCCCCCTCATTGGCCATCAGAGATGAAAACATTTCAGGACAACTGTACTGAATTTTATTATTTGAGCTTGGTTGACGTGTTCGACTTCTTGGGCTATTGATTGGGGTTGCTCGAGCAGTTTCATCTTCTCTCGAGATGAACGGACAACTTAAGGATCGCTTGCAAATGAATGTAGCTAAGTGTTTAACTGGATTCAATCTCATATAATGTGGGCTTGGTGGAGGGTGGTCAGAATAGTAGCTTCGTGGAAATGTCATTTGAATTCCAGTTTGCATAGTTGCGCACTACTGGCTAGTTCTAACAGTGAACAAGACTTGGATCTGGTGCTCTTTTCTGAAATGTGCCCTCTGAACAGTTTATCCTAATGCGAAAGCTACGAACGAACACGACTGGTGGCCAGTTTATTTCAGAAGTATATGATTAAACGCGTCAGAATGTGATTGTAACACCGTCTGAAACCACAATTCAGGTGACGGAAGAACTAGTGGAACGTCGGTCTGTCTATCGCTGTCGTGCTTCAGATGGAGAACCTTAAAATATAAACCATGGTGTGGAGGCAACTGAAATTGAATTTGGTAGCTTGGTTATGAGCCATACTGATTACGAAAACTTGCCATTAGGCGTGTAATCTCACGAGTCACCTTAAAGATTATCGCGAGCAGCAATTTGCATCAATGCTATGAAGTGTTCAAGAACGTTTGCGTGACTGGTCGTTTTTCTCCTCACGTTCTCCGTGTCGATTAACGGTCAGCTGAACACTTCCGGGTTCTGCCGTATACAGGAACAATTGAGGCAACGTGCGCCCGGGTCCTCAGCTATCGGCATATTTTGCCAAATGAATATGTTGATCACGGCAGCGGAAGTGTGTGAGATTCTTGAATCATCCTCAAGGCCTCGGTTGAGCCTAATTTTTCGACTTCTGAGCAATGGTTTCGTCCAAAGATAACTTCTACGGCTGGCAATCACGATAGTCCAAAATGGAGGATTTCTTCATCTGCATGGTGGTTTGAAGTCTAAATTTATAGTTGCTTCTGTTTAGCACTCCAAGGGGTCCCTGTCAGGTCTTTTTTCAACATAGGATTAGGGTTACTCAGAGTGCTCTTCGCAAAATCATTTCAACAAACGTCGTCTGTCGAGTTATACGGGACGCATCGGTCATGCATAAAATCAGGTGATTGCTGGTCAAAGATAACTCGTTGGACCACGCAGCGGTTAGCAGATGGGTCTAATCTAGACCTGAACTTAAATTTAAATACGCATCTAGTGGAAACCAAATACAAACAGTGTTGATCTCATGACTGGCAAGGAACTCCAAAGAAAATTTATCATGGTGTATTATCCAAACACCCTGTGTTTGATTGGGACGATTTCAATGTACTGCTGCAAGTGTGCTGTATACAGGAGCGTGTGATCCTCGTTTTGAATGCCAAGCTTTCATACACACCTATTTGCTTTTGCTGGTTCCAGTAATCTTGTTACATGCTGTTTTTGCTTCTTGATTGTGTAGACGCTTCAGCTTAAAGGTTTCCTTAGGTATACGTACTTGTAAGGCCATCTTTGTTTGTGTTGATGTTTTCTTGCTCGCTCCGTAGAAATTCTGGATCTCGTGACAATCTAGAAGCACTGATTGATGCAGTCGGGTCTCCATTCATCATCCTCGACAGGTTTTGGTGACATTCCTGATGCACGTCTACTCGAATTTGTGCTCACTTATCCACCATGGTCAAGGTAATGTAGTTGACCAAGATGATGAAGTGGTTTATGAAAATTTCTTACCTTCTCTTGTAGTCTAACGTTCAGTCGGGTTGATTTGGCTAAGTCATGATATTGTCCGAGCCGATATACTTTAATTGCAGTGCACATTCCACTGAGCATGCATGCACACAAAAGAATGACTAAACATCACACATGGACGCATTGCTCGTTCTTCGTTAGGTTCTTACTCGCCGATTCCTCTGCCTAGCTATTAACTGCGTGTATTTGTGTATGCACGCGCTCTCGCGTGGGCTGTAGATGAACGGATGTGCCATCCGACGCCGAGTTGTATTGTTGCTGTTTGTGGGGCAGGAAGTGGACAAACAATAACAACCAAGCGTTCAGTCGGTTTGCTTTGCGGAAGCCAGCACACACACTAGCTATGCGGTTTGTTGAACCTCCGTTTTCACGTATGAAGTTGCATGCGTGCGTGTAGAAGACGAATGAGCGACGCTTTGGCCACTGCGATAGCAAGTGTGACAGTGAGAAAAACTGAAGGATGTCATTGGAGGGGACGGATTAGGTGTGGTAGGCTTTGATTACGAATAGTTTAGTTGTAAGGACGTGTCAGTTGTTATTCCATAAACATCGAACGCTTGGACGATATTACTTTGTACGGTCTTGTTGGGAATACACTCGCTTTCAGCGGCAGGTGGCCGCAAGCATATCGTTTCGGAATACAGAATTGCTTTCGAGCTGCTTCAATTACATCTGGGTTTCTTATTGTTCTTGGAAACTGTAACGTATGTAGAATGCGCCGAGTAGGGTATTTCATATTCTCAGTTTATGATCATCAAAAGTAATACATCGGTGGCTATTACCGTTACTTACCTGCCCTATTTCCATAGGCAAAGAGAAAGGACAACCACCGCTCATCCTGAGCTTCAGCTGAATGTTCTCATGCGGCAATTTTATCAAATTCCGACTCTTCTGGAGCTTGAGAAGTTCGTTTTAATTGATGATATCGTTCCTCTTTCCATACTTACTGGCACACTGGTCATCTCCTTGTGGGATGACTCGACGAAATTTCCTTAGTCACGAGTTAACTAGAAACGCCGGACGAACCTGGCTTACTTATCACGACCAGTTGAATTAACTAGGAAGATAAGGAAAGTTGTGAACTTGGAAGGGGAAGGTTACAGAAAAATGAACTTAATTCGGGACATGTCCATTCGGTGGATTGTTGACATTAACTTCTAGTCTTCACGCGTTAGACATCGTCCTTGAGCGTTAGTGTTCACTGTCCTTCGGACCTCAGCCGACAGCGTCATCGTTGACGCCATATTCTCACATGCATCGCTGATGCCTCGGGGACCGGTGTTCGAACATCGACAATGTAATTCAGGCGTTTTAACAGTACGACAAGACCGATCGTACAGTTACGTTGTGCGCCTCGTATTTTCCAGAAGGAGAACGCTCAACTATCACAAATGACGTAAGTCAACGGACGGCATCCGTTCTTTTGCTGCACGATTTGTCATCTCAGACATTCTGCCGGGGCCGACGCAACCTTCATGGCGCGTGAACTTCTCAGCAACTTTTTGGTCATATGTGCTGTTACGCACCCGGTCTTGCCAGTCTTGTGTTTATAAAGTGCAAACCGACGAACTGGGGTTTTTAAGGTGTCCTGGATATACCGAAACATCCGTGGGCCATCATAGTTTGGAACAGTGTCGCTTACCTAATCTGTGTAACACCTGAGTGCATTTCCCCACACAGTCAAGGCTTGTTAGGGAGTATTTAGAGATCAAATCTGTTACTCAGTTGGATTGCTATCCTGAATTAGCCCGATCGCTTGTCCATGTTTCTCGGGTTCAATAGCATCGAAACTAGCACGTCTGGTTGCAGTTCTCAAACTGTGGTGCGGAAGCCGTTTACTTTACCTACAGATTCTCTCAAATGATTATGCCTTTGGAAGAAGCTTTATTTGAATCCAACAATAACAAAACGGACCTGGCTGAAGGGCCACTTGAGTGCCAATATAATGGATTGTGTATGATGTTCAATCCATTTCACTGAAATTCTTCGACTGTTCATATACAGTCAGTGTCAAAAGTTGAAGGTTGGAGTCTTCCGGGGACCGCAATTAAAGTGCATATGTACTTTCAGGTGGATTAAGTCGGCAAATTATTATGAGGGTTATTCGTCCAACTACCTACGAATTTTCTGTTCGATCCAAGCGTTATAGCATCACAATTGATTTGTTCGTGGCAATCACAGCAGAAATAGCCGTACTTATTTAGAGCCAGATTAAGTTCGCCTTAATAGAGACACACTTAGTGATCGGAAGTAAGGAATTTACTTGATATCGCTTGAATGTCATCGACAGCAGCATTTGTATGTAGTCAGTTTCAACAAGTAGACTGGCGTAACCAATTTAACTAGTTCTATGATTTCCACCTGACGAGAAGCCACACTTGTAGGGTCTTCGATTATAGTCAACAGGACAATTACTACGTCTCCTACAGCGATGATCGGGCACCTTGAAAATTAGTCACATGCGGGTGTCGCCTAGAGGTTACACACGGATAATTCAGTTTCGACTAATGTGAGTACACTGGTGTAGTGACTAACAGGGTTGGTCTATGAGAGTGTGGGTCTGAGTTCAAAGCCCAGTCGTAGTGTAGATAGGCACTGGTGACTACCTTCGGCAGATACGAAACTCGAGTCCACTGCATGTTTCCAAAGTGGGCTAGCTGGGAACTCTGGTTGCTGCGATCGAATCTTGGTGGTTTTTAGGCTATAGAACAGATTTATCCTCCGTCGAATCAACGCTGCAAGTAGTTATAAATGATCATAGCACAGTGAAAGCTGTATCAGGAAGTGGCGATCTCGCGAAAATTCCTACTGAGTCATGGCAGACAACGGTGATGAACAACTATTTTCGATATTTCATCATCAGATCAATACAGCGGTTTACCAATCATCCAAGGAGTTGCCGTGCGTCTTTCTTTTGCTTGAGTCGCGACGCTTCTTGATGTACATAAAGTTGTCTACCACACTGTGTCTCAAGCAGAGGTCAAATCGTTCGGAGGTCATCCATTCGCCTGTTAAAGACAACTCGCAGTACGATAGTGCAACACGACTAACTTCAAAGACTCCGAATAGTATTAGCTAGTAGGTTGATGTTCAGGCTCTCAAGTGTAGCTTGAATCGACTTAGTATGGTGGCTCTTCTCAGCCCACACTCTCACCTCATTCTTGTTACCACGGCATTTTATGGTCACACTTGTACGTGTCGTCGTGGTATACTTTGCATTACTCCAGTCCGTCTGAGGTGGATTTCAGAGTTGTGTTCACATTTTTTCCGGGAAGTCTACTCTAAAAGTTTGTTATTGTTCGAAAAATTGGCGATCAAATAATTTCATTGTATTCACTAGTATGATGAAGCGTTGTGGAGTATCGTACATAAATCGATAGGGGTCGGACTCAAACCAGCAAAACTACAGTTATACATAAGTAAGTTGCTTAAATGAAATTCAGTTAACTGGCCAATAAATCTGAAAGCAGTTATTAGTTGTTGGAAATTTTCAGGTTTCACAGACGTTTTAGACCGAAGTGAGGTTTTCTTTCACAACCGAGTTAGGGTTGGCTCTATTTGCAGTCTGACGTTCCAGTTTCGTTACCAAGCCCTCTATCTCCAGTCTTCGATATCCTCTGACGAAGTCGTTTGCGGTTGCAGGGCTGCGATAGAAAATGGTAAGCATTTTGTGGTCAGCTTTGTTTTGTTCATATCGGCATCGCTGGTTGTTGCCGAGTTGGTAACCGCAATGCAAACTTCTGATTTACAAGACAAAACTGGCATCGGCGTACAAAAATCCAACTTAACTTCGGTTACTAATGGGCTAGCAACAGAATGTTCTACAGAACTGTGCTTCGTTTGTTCCGTGCACAAGCAGAGCTTCATGGGTAGTTCATCTGAGTGTGTCGATGTTTGCAAGTGTGAGCATGTGACAATGGATGACTGGGCCATTACGTGTTCACTCTCAGAAGTGACCTTGTTTGTCGATGACTTGGGGCCGATATATCTATTCCGATATCTTCTTTTCATTCTACACGTTCGTACCTCGGATGGTTTCAATGAAACATTTTGAAATGGTATTGTTTGACTCTCGGTGGTCAGAGTAAATAGCTGGCTGTTTGAATATCGGTTTTGGGTGTGACCTGACCAGTTAAATAGCGAGGCGTAGTCATGTGGCAAATCTGGAAGTTTTACTCTGTGTCTGATGTCGTGATACAGTTTGGCTCTTTGAGTTACACCATTCCATGACACTGAGTTATCTTGTGTGTTTTGTCTGTTGAAATCATATGGTTCTTTCTGGGATTCGGTAGAAGGTTCCTGTTTCATGATTCCATCCACTGGACTAAGTTTGCTTTTCAGTTCATCAGTCTGACGACTTCCATATGTTGTCATAGGTGGTTTCACAAAATTTTCAAACGTTCCGAGATTTGCAGGATGCACTCCTGACCAGTAAGGCATGTTCTTGTTGGGAATCGATCCATTGGTTATACCACACGAGTATGGATTCATGGAATGTGATAGAAGTGAATTGTATTTCGGCAAATCCTTCTTTAATACTCGGGTCCACAATTTAGTCAAGTTGTTTTTTCCTGGTTTTCGTGTCAATGAGAAATAGTTTCCATTATCATGATGTCTGGATTTGATATGTAGCTTCAATGAAGAACCTTGTGTGAACGACACTCCACATGCTGAGCAAGTATATGGTTTATCGCCTGCAAAGGGAATTTAAGGGGATGGTTGGGTCAAGGTAATGCTTTAGAGATACTCAACGTAATGACATTTCGTTGTTGCTTTTGGTCGTCACTAAGTATGGTGTCCAGAGCCCCTATAAATGCAAATTTATTAAAGGTCTAAAGGTCATGTTTTGGTCAGAGTTGTGGAAATAGGAACTCGAGAACAACCGGTTAGTTCCGTACTAAAATGACGGTTCTTCTCGTTGTGTGAGTTTTGCTGGCGAATATGTTAATTATTGACAAATATCTCGTCAACAATAAGTGACCCCTCTGGGTCATTTTAAGAACGAGTATTTGCTGTTTGTATGGTGCGTATGTAATAAACGCGGTTACTGGGGGCTTTTATATTATTGCGTAATAGCCAACAATGTGATCCTAGGGCGATGTCTTGTAAATTACCTCTCGAATTTGTTGTTCAGTCTGTCTGAGTTTCATAGTCAGACAATTTAGACTCATGAGCAAAATGGAGCTATCTCAAACACAGGATCTGCACACACTAGAGGAACTCAACGTGATCATAGTCTCAGGATGCAGTGTAATCTCCTAGACTACTTTGCAACGTGTGCTGTTATCATGTCTAGGGATTTTTATAAGCAAAACCGTGGGGAACAATTTTGGCCTCTCATGGGAATTTTTGGTTTATTTACTAGTGCTGTCCTTTCTTTTCATCTTTACATGACAGTACTATCGAACTGTCAGTGAAACAGCAAACCGCTAGCGGTAATTAACACATTCGTATATTTAACGGACACTCTCAGGTCTGATTTAGGTGTGGAATCTGATAAAACATACTGCGGATTACTGTCTCATTCAGGTAAGGTTTTGGTTGCTGTATGGTAGAACACTGCAGCAGATATTTTGGTGCACGACGAACTTAATCATTACTCACAGATACGCGTACGTCGGTGCGTTCCAGCAGTGCGATCTGGTCCCAACATGATATATTCCTCAAGACCAAGCTGTGCAAAGTTGTTGCCCGGCAAACTGAACTGAACTGAGAACAGTGTGATATAACAGATAGACAGACAGACACACACAAACCGAATTAATCACTCCAGGACACACAAGTTCGACATGAAATGAAAGTATCGATCTTAAACCGCCATCAGAAGTATCTACATTTACAGTCTGTACCATTTTAGAGAGGTCATTCTGCGAGCAAACAAGATATCTATGATGGGTGCTATACGCCCCTTACCCTGCTTTGCCCAGTTCAACCAGTACTCACATGTTTCAACATATTATCCTAGATCGTAATCACCTAAGCAAAACCGGCTAATCCGACTGTGGTTTCAGCAGTGTGTTGTGTCCGTTCGCCCAACCGACTCGGTTAGGAAGCGGGTCCGATTCGTAAGCCGTCTGGTTTGTGATCCGGATATTGTTGTCAGGTTCACAGTTCCGGTAAGTACTGTGCACTGGAAGATAGTGGCGTTCATCTAGCACGGATCAGACCTAAAGTGTACATGCCTGTTATCCTCAGCTCGTCTGAGTAATCTATATTGACCATTGCTTATTACTGAGTTGGTCGGCTGCTCGCTTACACGTCCTTAAAGACTCCGTCTGATTGAAAACCAGACCTTGACAACTGTACACGGCCGGACAATAAAAGCAATCATTGTGAATGTTCTCTCAAGAGGTTTGGCATAATAGCAGTGACCTGGTCTACCGTTGATGAAGCCCATTTCACAGACGCTTCATCGCATTTTTCTTGAAATTTGCACGAGGTGTCGTTATGTTATCTGCTACCATGACTTCGTCAGTGCCATTCTCAAATGCAGCAGTGTCCACAATTCGCTAATCTTGGAAACTAACTCTACAGTGCGTTCCGTGAAGTAGTCTACGGAGTCGTCCAGAAACCAACCAATCTCGAAAAATGACCCGAAGGACAGCGCAAGGCTTTCTAATTAATCGAAATAAAATCACCTTGGACTTTCTGGTATTTTTGGCTGCAGAGCTTTACGAACACAATTTTCTTGCAGTAAGCTATTGTAGCTCTAATTACTCAGAACGGATCCATGTAAGTTCACCGCACATCTTCGAGTTGACCTAGTAGCAACAGATGTCAAGTGCTTCAACATCATCGCTGGACTACTCACACACTCCATAAATCACTCATTTTAGTACTTTCACAGACGCCCTGTTTTTGTTGAAATCGTCGTTCATCCGTCCACCTTCTACATTTCAATCGACAATGAATTCAATGAAATTGTGGTGAGTCAGGTGAGCTAATGAAGACGGTGTGTAGGGTTGACTATGAAATAGTGATTCATATTCATTAAAGATTACGTGTGACACAAACAATGGGATGCATCAAGAAGACTTTGGGCTAGTGAATATTCACCTATATGTACCGGTGTAACAAATCGAAATCAAGACAACAGACTCCATTCGCTTGCTGTGTACACGCTGGTCATTACAAGCCATCCTGCTGATTTTTTTTAAACAAAGTTGTATGGGTCTTTTTATGCTGTTGAACTTGTGTAAATATTTCGGCAAATTCGCGAGCGTGTTACTAATACACACTGTCTTCTTTTTGAGTCACCAACTCAGTAGAGATTTGCACATCATGAATAAACATATAACCTGTAGATAAGATTTTCGCTCAGATTTAGTCAATCCACACCGCATACATCTCGTGTACTGACCATCAGCACACCACTGCTGTTGCAGCAATCATCAGTATCTTAATTTAAATGCAAAGTGGCTGATCCTTATGCAGCAGTGGACCGAGTACAGTGTGAATAAAAGCTGGTCACTGATTGTTGTCCTGTGTATTGCGTGTGCGTGCCCGCATCTAATACATAACTCAGGCTTCCTCACGAATCCGCGGCTTCCTGTTGCCACAATTTCCTAATCCTATGTGTCTGTGAGCGGCAGAGCGGTTTGGTGGCCTCCAGTCGACCAGAAAGAAAAATGGCGTCGGGGCGTAGTTTATTTTTGGACGATACACGCATGCACAAACGTACGCGTGATTTGTGCATATAGAGAGGGGGTGGCTCTATTGTCATGGCGTTTGTCAGTCACAGCGTACACACGTACACCGTGAAGCGACGCGTGAGGTTAGCTGGACACGAACAAAACAGTGCTCCTAGGTGGCTACACAAATCGAGCATCCACATTCGCTTACGTAGATTAAAACAAACGACATATGTAGGAGCAGTGAACGTGAGTGTTAGGAGCACTTGAGTAGCCGAGGTGGTGGGTTGTGAGTGACGAACAAACAACTATGTCAGTACGAATAACCATATTTCTCTAAAATCACACAACACATACACAGTGAGCCTAACAACGGATGTGGTTTGTATTCGTTATCCATTGAAGTTAAGTGTATTTGGCCAGCTATTGTGTGCGCTGCGTTAATCGGAAAGTAATGAACTTGTTCATGGACTACTTTTCAGACAAGAATGCAAATCATCCATTATAGTGAATGTTTTTCTTTCAAATACGTTTGTGAACTCAGTCTGTTTACCTCAGTAATTTTGCAGTCGTAAACAACTGGACGATAAGCGAATTTTTTTCACTCCAAAGTGAATAGTTGAAATGATACAAGTGGAATAGTGTTTGAATTAGAGTCCCAATAAAAACCGAGTGGATTTTACGCGGCATTCTACGTTATCACAAAACCGCTAGGTGTTTTTTTATATAGTATATATCTGATTACGTCAAATAATTTGACCGAAATACCAACAACATCATTTGTTGGAGAATTGCGGTGCTCTGTCGTCAAATACATGAATGTGGTGGTTATATTTTTTTTAAAACCTAATTGGCCAATCCAGTTCTTGAATCGCGAACAACAGAATTTCCCACATCAAACGAATTGGTAAGACAGTACACCATACAACAGCGACAATTGTTCTGTTCACTCATGACTAGCAGGCATTAGGATTTTAGGCATTTATGAAAGTGACGATCCCCAAACACCATATGACGCAAAAGATTACATTTTCGGGTCCCAAAAAGAACATTTACATGCAGAGGGATCGAATGTAAGGAGAACTTTACATCACTTTTGTATTCGTGCTTTTCAGTCACGTGGCAAGATAAGCTAAGAATCTGAGTAACTTCTATCACTCTCACAGCACGAAGTTTCTGCCTCTCGAAGTCAGCACTTAATCACAGAATAAACGTGATCCTCAGCGTAATGTATTTTGCACCGTGGCCAATAGTGCGAAACCACTAGTAGGTAGACAACAGACAGAAACCGAGCATAAGAACTTCATCATTCGGATAGTTCGATAAGAATGTTGGTTCTGTAAAACTTTCCAATAAATGTTTTATGTGTATCAGCGGTGTGTCATTACAAACAATGCGTAACAAACATATTCTTAGGCAAGCGAGTCAGACATTTTGGGTGGCATTTTGAAAGGTTAGGAATCGTACGTTTAGTGGAATCTTGTTCAGCTTAACCTCAGTGATTTGATTCAATCGAAAACAAAACTGCATCTATCAGGTCAGCTTGAGATTGAGCATCCTCAAACTATACGCATTAGTGTTTTTTCAAATCAACCTTAACTGGTTTGTGACTGCCCATGCCATGCCAAATGTCGAATCTAGTTAGCCGACATACATACCCGGTCATCATTCTAATCAAATTATCACATGTTTTAACGTCACTGGAGCCACAAAAGATTACAACAATGACTATTTTAAAGGTTGAATCAGTCAGCGTCCTCATTTGTAGCCCATATTTACGAGGTATGCGTACGTATCATCAAACAACATGTCCTTGGGCACGATAGCGGACAGATAATCAAATTCTAACTATTTGATTCTTTTCCGATGTATTTACGTAAGCATTTCAAGAGCTGATTACACTGCTCATTCAAACGTGCATCCCACTGAAGCACGACTGACAACCAGCACTGTTGCTGTTGATACGTTTCTTTGTGGGCAATCATCTCACCCGCGAATCTTCATTCATAAACGTATACACCATATTAGGCAGGCATTTTCTCTGTCATAGTCATTTGAGCATACACAGTGGTGCGGCTTGGAATTTCTGGCATTCTCTCGTGTAAAACAGCTGTTATTCAAGGACACTAATGTCAAGTCATAGTTCCAGCAACCGGGTCGATTCATCACTACGGTAGCCGGCTGTGAAATCATGCTGCAGTCCATCACTTTGCTCTGAGCGGAAATATAAGGACAGTGGAGTATATGTGACGTAATACAATTTCTGTGTCCATCATTGGTGTTGGCGTATTCCAGATTGAACTGTCAGGGAAATTCTGCTTAATCGGTCAATTTCTTAGATTGTTTGGTGGGTTCCATATTGCACACGACGTGTGAACGGAAACCGGGAGGGGGGATGTTGCGGGTTGGAATTACGACTCATAAACGAGAGAGCGCGCGTTGCATGTGACTAGCGGTTTGGACAATGAATATTGTGCTTTATTGGACGCCTTCTCGCTACACTGGTGCCGTGCCCTGAACACAACGCAATGAAGTTGCCTTGGCCGAATCAGTTTGCGGACGGAGATGTGGAAGAGTGGCTGTCAGAATTCGAGGCGATTGCGGCGTGCAATGAGTTGCAAGGTGATCCACAACTTTTGACGGCATTGGGAACGCTGCTCAACGAACGCGCGAAAGCTGTCTACACCTTGAGCAAACAGACAAAGGCCGCAACAATATATCAAGAAACACGGGCCGCACTGATTCACGAGTTTACAAAG
>QNGE01001792.1:38162-99799 GCA_008508345.1 Paragonimus westermani | reverse complement strand
AATCGGACAAACAGACGAGGAATGGCAGGCAGAAAACCCGCCGATAGAAGGCGCCGATCACACACGTAAACCGGTCAGAAGTGCACACGACGTGAGAACGGAAACCGGGGGTTGTTGCGGGTTGGAATTATGACTCATAAACGAGAGAGCGCGCGTTGCATGTGACTAGCGGTTTGGACAATAAAGATTGTGTTTTGTTGGACGCCTTCTCGCTACAATATGGCGCAGTAAAGTGGGCGAGCAACTGAGTCCAAAAATGAAATTTGTGAGCTCCCGCTGTGGCTTCGAAGGTCAACTGGCAGATTCCCCTGCTGATTCTGGGCTCATGTTTCTGTCGTTTATTCGAATTCAGTTGAAGCCCGGATTTTTCCTTACCAGGTCTCATTTAGACTGCATAGGTGCTTAAAATTTCGCAGCTTCCCCGTGTGTTGGAAGAAGCACTTCAAAAGGCATGCATTTCTGGATAAAACATTACAATAGGAATGGCAATCTTCACGGAAAAGACAGCGCCACCAGTAGCGAATGTCAGCCAAACTACATATTTTGGAAGACATATATTACGTTTGTTATGTACGTAGATGCTGACGGTCAACATCACGGATCATGTGACTGCAGTGTGGTCACCCAACCACAGTTAATCTTTATGGTATCCAAAAAAGTTCATCGTGCGATTGCCACCAGCATGACAGTTTTGACTTTCGTGTGCGGTGGGCTAGTGAGTTTTTAATCCATTCGATTCTTACTTCTGTGCATTTGGTCTCATGGTTGTTTTCGGTGAATGAAAACCTCAAATGCTCACGCGTTGTCGTCGTTATTTGGCTGTTTGTATATTATCACTTGTTAGTCGTGCTGTATGTCATCATCGAGCATTTATATACACTGTAGGAACATACCATTACAACTGACAAACTCAACGGAATGACTACCAGCAAAACAGTTGTAGGCGTACCTACTGATTTGGTGACCAGTGGAGGCATATCAGGCCACACGAACTTTAACATTGGTGACCCCTCCCTCTCCGCATGACCTGTCGGGTAAGGTTTTGAACAGTAAATCCAATTCGATCGTAGTGAAGATGTAAGACAATATGTTCGGAGGCGCGCCCTAATTGATATGAAATTCTGGCTACAGCCTAGCTTACCTATTTAAAACTCGGGTTCAGCCAGGTGTCCTGCTAATAATTCCGTCATAGTCGCTGGGTCTTGGTCAACTGGTGATGAACGAGTACCTTCGGGCTGAGTATTCCACCAAATGTTTGCCTTTTACTGAGGCTTAACCTAACGCTATTCCTGTTTCTGGGCATGGGTTCATCATATGCCCGATCACTGTGTCAGCGACCAAACTATAAATGTTTCCAGTAAAATCTTTTTGCGATACGGACGTTGAACCGCTAGCTTTGTTTCTATATGTAGGTATTCCGTGTATATTGTATTTCCCTGTCTACTGTAATTCTAATCTTAAATATTTTTACACTTGATACCCATAGTTTCATATCTTCATTACGGCTGGGAGCTATCTCCAAGTGAACTACTGGTGTTTGAATATACAAATCCACTGTACGGAAATCAGGTCCGTATAGTAAACCGATCACCTTAACAAACATTCAGTTTTAGTAATAGGCCTTACCTTGACAGATATGTTTTACAGTTAATCAAAGCCTAATTTCACGGTAAGATTGTCAAGTTCGACTTGCACGAATGCTACACGGAAAATATTGTATTATTGTTTACCGCTGGAAATAGATGGTTTCACGATATAATTATCTCATCTTTTAGGCATTGTGGCCATTAATCAACAAGTAATCTGTACTGTCCGGAGTACACGTTCACCTTATCGTTAGCCCTGTTGAAAAATATAAGGTCATTGAAGGTTGCTGTAATATTCCTCCGAATGGCAATGTTTATTCAACCAACCGAGGTGAACACAGGTCGCACTGATGAAATTTGAATGAAATTCGATTATTCTCTACGTATTGTTGGGGAGGGAAATATAAGTGACCGTGACAAAGCCATCGGACCATTATGTAGCCATGGTATAATTATATCCGTGAAGCACACACGTACACAAGACATGAACACCATGTATGTTGAGGTAACCAGCAGGTGGTATGAGCACACTGCATTCGAGAATCCCAAATAGAGCGGTATGTGGTTGGCAGATAGGTACTCAAAGGGTTCATCAGCTGTTATTCTAATCTCGTGATCGTAAATTATGAGAAGACTTCATTGTTACCTGTGGCCATGCAATACAATGCGCCTGAAAATCTGGAAGGCTACCGAACAATTTCAAAGTTCAGCATGTGCTGAAACTCGTTATCCAGCAGGGCTAGTTTCACATGTGACCAACTATTAAAGAGGAAGACGTTGACTACCATTTAAACACACATGCCTAAGATTCATTGAATGACATATAATGCAGCAAGAACTCCTCAAAATTAGGAACAATATCTATGCTGGATACCTTCACATGAACAAGACAAAAAGTGTGTGACCGCCGTCGAATATTTTACCCAAAATTGGATCAGTTACTTTCTTTCACTCAAGAGCATATGTGGTTTGTCTTAGGTGGGTGGAGCGTCATGTTTCATCAGTGCCTCAGTAGGAATGTACAAACCCATGTAATGGAAAGAACTGCATCACAGATGGCCTGATAATTGCAGGCAATACTGACACGACCCTCAGAATATGGAGTGTGTTTTGAGGTCAGTGACAGGCGGTCAGCCTTCTGTTAACGCTCATCCATAAAGTTGGGAAGTGTGCTGGCCATTTTGGATGATGAACAAATGACACTCCTCACTTCAACATTTTCCAATATCTGTTACATCAAGTGCACCAAGGGATGTAATCTTTCAGCGTGATAATGTCCAAGTATATATGTCTCACGTCATAAGGATGCACCCTCTTTTTCGAGGATTACTTTTGCTAAGGTAAACACTCAGCTGTCCTGATTTAATTTTGGTCGAATATCTTTCAGAACACATTGGCATAACAGGTATACGATGTTGTCATGATCCACGAATTCAAGGTGAGATGTTTTAATAGGATACTAGACCGATCCACTTCTCTCTCATTTACTCCTCTGGTGCGTGTTGAAGCCCTGTGACTCTGAGGCAGAGTTGATGTCCATCCTATGGGCTCAAGCGATTGCATAGTTTTGCCAAGACAATTATTGAAGGTTTCTTCCCGAACACATTAAAGTTAAACGAATGTCGAACAGTATTCTATTTACTGTGAGAGCTGCATACGAAAAATGTCTAACTGCTACATTACACGGCAAACTTATTCACAAACATATTTTTACCCACGTGGTCTGTGATAGCAGTTGATAGGCCAGCTGTGTGCTCCACATGAAAAATATTTTTCGATTAGTCACTGACTGCTTACGAAGACAATCAACCGTTAGGCATCGCCTCAAAACGATATGGTTTCCGATGTTCGTACTGTTAATGAAAGTCTGCAGAATTCGTCTGCCGTGTTGGTGGAGATCTGATGACTGCCCACGTTACTGGGTAAAAGCGTTATCCTATGTGACATCGGGTAACAGCTATCCAGGAAACTGTTTTATCCGAAGATTCTTTCGTGACTTTTAAACAGAAGTTTCAGATTTGTTGAACTCACTTTTCCAGTGGGCAACGTCTCTTGTTAGACTGTGGACCGAATAAATCGCATAAGTGAAAACAACTACCCGGAATTCACCTATCGCAACTTTCGGAAAGCAGTCTTTTCTATACGTGTTCGTCGTCACACGCATAAATTGGGCGTTGATGAAACCTGTGTATTGCAATTCAAAGTGGAATGGGTAGAATGTTCAACCGGAAAACTTTACCTGATTAATTCTTTATTCTGCTTAGGACTTGTCTGATTTTACGTGATCAACTGGCTGTTCAAATTGAATGATTTGGAAGAAGAGGAGAAACTGATAAAAGTGGTCATTTCTTGATTATTTCAAAATGTCAACATCTGTCGCAAAATGCGTTGAAAATTTCCAGCAACGAAGTGGAAACTAAGTATGATTTGACAATCAGCGCTGACCACTTTGTGCGGTTTGATAGATTACGCTCTAGTTCGAGCTGACTGCTATGCTTTAGGTCATCCGCGGCAACTCTACCGTTCACACTGTCTCTCGCACAGCAATATGTTTGATCAGTGTAATAATAGTATTATATGAATACATAAAAGGTCTACGTTTAGGTCAATTCATGGCTATGCTCAAAGTCCAAGTGAGTGGTATTAGAAGTACCTATAAGGTATAACCTCGTTAGTCAATACATCAAAGGTAACAGGTAATTTGGCTGCGGTTGTCAAACCGTAAAAGATATCGTTGTCAGGCTGAAACCCAACACTGCCAGTAAAGGAACCGTCTCGACCAGTTACTGGCCTAAAAAATGCTGGCTCAGTCACCAATCGTGAGTAACACACCTTCTACACGTTGCCAACTGGCACCAACCCAATTTACTGTGCTAAGTTACGGGATGTTCAACCCACTAACGAAAAGAAGACAAAGTAAATGTCTGTGAGGAGCTCAGTAAACGACATTGATACCAGTCGTTCTGCATGTTCACATCTAGACCGAACGTTTCCTAACTAGCAGTGACTACAGTGCCGGCTTAACGTGGGTGACTGACCGACAGAGTGTTTTCCTATTTTACAATGGTTCAAAATTTGATAACTTATTTATGTGGAGTGCAATTGAACTAACAAGCTACCAAGTTCATTCATCTATTTGTGGTTGTCTGGACTCAAAAGAAGCGGACGTTTTCCTCTCTACAAATATCTTAGAATCAATAAGGGTGATCGGATTTTGAAGTTTGGAAGACACCTTTTCCTGTGAGTGACGACACTTTCGAACGTATTCCGTAACCCTGTGGTCCATCACATGCGATCACCACTTCCCCAAACTTACCAAAGTTAAACGGGGAACTGCTGTGAACCAAGCTAACTGAAAGTCGCTGTGTCTTACTTGCTGCATGGCCACTTCTTATCCTAACTGATAAACGATTAAATTACTATGACCAATCTCGTTTGTGGAAGCGGTGTATTTTACTGATGAGTACAGACAAGGACGAAATTCGTGTCTGGTACTTCTTATCGAAGGGGCTGGCTGAAAGGTTTGACTGAACGAAGAAACGGCGATCAAATATACATGAATCCAATTTGTATCAGTTAAATTCCTTAGTATTGAAAAATAACAAAATATTCTATGGGAGAAAAGCGTTGAGATATGTTAGCATGTTTACAGTTTCGTGCACATAAACAAAATGGGAAAGAGTGTTGACTAACAGATTGTTAGTTTCGTAACACGTTACATGGAGGAATCGTTGGTTTTTGGACGGTTTGTGCAGCGTTGCAAAAGATTACACGCTCTACTGGATTCCTTAATATATTAATCCAAGTGCACGGAAAGTGTCACTGTTCAGCCTGGAAAATATTAAACAACCGTGATAAGACTTTGATCTAATCATGTTGGAGGAACAATGTTTACGTGAAACGTGCCATTTTCTACTTTCATGGTTGACGCCAATTGGGCACTGATACTTCCTACCACAGTTTTATTCCTGTCTAGATTGTTCAAACATATCATAAAACACTCAGGCACGAATAGTGAATGCTCTACTGAGCGGAACGTTTAGCGTTCCTGTTTGTGTGTTTGGTGTATGGATGAGAAAGTCTGTGAAAACAGTTTACTACCTCGTGTTCAGACAGTTGAATTATGCAAGTCTTCTGGGCCTGAATTCGACTAAGAGCTTTGTCCGGCCCTCGTGACATTTTGGTGATTTTAACAACGCGTTCTTTTGCATATGCCATTCGGCTACATTAAGTGAGTTGCACAGACTATCGCTACTGCCCGAAAACTCTCCATAACTCCTTGGATCAATTGTCTAGTTAAACTTAATCCATGGGTAGCATTTGCTGAATAATGCACTTCGATATTGTTGTTGCTGTATGCTTATGACTGGCTCAATTTATCATCTGTCCGTATCGGTTATAACAACATATTTATAAAGATCCGGTTTAGTAAAAATTTTCTCACGGTGGACCCAAAATATGAAACCTAACGAAACAGATACTTAAGGGGAAATGAAACCCACAAACTTATTGAACAAATGAGTAAACATTGTTTCCATATACAGCTTCCGTGTATCAGTTCGTTTAACTGCTGTCTAGTCTTGGATTAGAGTTAGGCTTTGGTTTTTGACCTAGCATGCGTTTTTTTCGGAGCCTCACCTCCAGGATCCAGCTAACCTTAAAGTCTACCTGTCAATGTATCAGATTACAGTCCTGTTGGGTCCCCATACTTGGGCAGAGACAGGGTTCTGTTGTAGCTTAGGTACCTGACTTGGCAATGATAGATTCTAATCCTTTGTATGCGGAACAGCAGCTACAGTACTAAAGGCACTCAGTGAAGCAACAGAACAGGCTGGAACCAAACAAAACGATATGTAGTTCCTTTGGGATCAGCAGATTAGACTCTGATTGGAATAAGCTCACCTCGCAGTTTAGTACTTCAGTAGCTAGGATGCTTGAGGACATGAAACCTTTTCAGTCACCTCTTGCCTCATGAAGTCTGTGGTTTGAGAAATTAGAACAGATGGTAATTAATCAGGCTCAACTGCGTGAATGTAATTTTCGTTTAGTTTTTGAAGTGAGTGAAGTAAATTAAACAGAGTGATGAAACTTGTAGGTGTCATCTGACTCCCGTTCGCAACCTGAGTGTACGTTTTTAGGACAAATGCAACCTGACACTAACTATTCGCGTTCAAACACAAACCATCCAATTAATCTTCAAGTTCCATCCGTTACTCGCCTTCTCCTCCTGAACTATGACCCACTCTTCACCCCTTGTTTGTTTGAAAGTTAAACGTTAATACCACCTTTTGATGTATTGTTCTTGATGCTGATTGTTGAGTTTATTGTGCGGAAGTTGGCAGTAAGTAAACCACACAATTAACTACGTGATGTAATAAATTCTTGTCAGTTTAACGTTTCCTCCTGATTTTTCATGTTGTTTGAATCCAGAAAGCGTTTCAAAAAACGAAACACATTTTGTTTCATCACAGACTACATCCGGTTTAGTGATACAACGAAATGAGTAGCAAACAAGCTGTTAGTTGCACGTTTCTTCATTTTTAGTTCAGTAATGCAAACGTGCATACAACGGATAACGAATTCATCTCTCACTTTGTTGAAATTCATCAGCGACTGAAGCCACAAAACAATGCCATACTTCTCTTGTTCAAGTTTGTTAACTATTGAACCGCGAGTTTTTATAAGTTGAATGTCACTCGTTTTTACTATAACATTAAACTTCGCATACTGTTCTTGGCCTATCCATTTGGTCAGAAGTATCGAATCTAAACTCCGCTCTTGTTAAAAAAACATTATCAGTGAGCAACTGGGTTTGGATAAGGAGCTGTATTCAAACACTTACACCTGTGAGATTCTGTATCGATCGCTAGTTCACTGATTTAACAACATGACCTAATTATCACAAATGGCTTCGACTGATGCTCAGGTTGCTTGGTAGTCCAGACCTGAGACAATGTTACCGCCTTTTAACTGAAGATGATACCTATGTGAAATAGCTTGTTCATGTTGAAATCGTTGCCTTCGCGAAACCTATGAGCGAACAAGATGACTGTTAAAATCTGAACCATATTTCCACGTGTTTACATTTTTTGTGACTACAATTTTGCTGAAGTAACCATAAACACGGTGAATCCTACTCACAATGTCACAACCAGGTGTCAGAATATATCTTCAAAGTGTAAAAATCAGGATTTTTAATACTTATGTGAATGTTGACCAACACTCACACAATAACTATGTAAATTGTTTCGCTACCTCGATGAGCTTTAGGCTAATTCAGTGTTCACATAAACGCTCTACTCAAGTATGACTTAGATGTTGAGCACTCTGTGTCAGTATTCATAAATTTGGTCGCAACTTTTACAAACGCTTGCATTCTTCTGCATCATATGATTGCTCAGCCGTTATTTTTGCCATCCTCCCAGTGAATCATTTGAAGGGACTATTGATGTCTTTAAACTTTCTTTCTAGAGTTGACGAAAGTTAATGCAATTCGCCATTACATTTTCACATTTTGTTTCGGTTTGTGAGAAATTGGCAAAATACACACCACTCTACATCAGTGAGATTCAGTCACCTTTCCAATCTTATTTATGCAAGTTATTGCTTATTTAGTTTTCTATCTTGTATATACATATGCTTTATCTGTTCTTTCCTGTAACAATCGGAAAATGCGTACCGGTGTCTTTGTCTGTGAGATTAGAGGGTTAGCCCGAAATAAAGTTTACATGAGATTGTCAGCTTTTTATCACAAAACGCATTATTCACAAGATTGCTGGGGTTGTAATTATGTTAGCCCTTAAGACCAATTTTGTTTACAGAATTGTCCAGTCGCTGGGTTTATGGTGAGCAATAGTAGGGCCACCAGATTTTCTGAATAAAAATCCACCGTGAACAGGAATTCTCATAATGAAACTCCATGTAATGAATAGTGTAAACGTTACCTGAAAACATTTCATGACCGTGATCTTTTACTGAAATCAACCCACAACCAACAGGTTATGCAGGACGTCCAGCAACATCTGCTCTGTTCTGGTCGACTCAAAACACACCTTTCTAGGCACATAAAACACTAACTTGACCTGATTACGTAATTTGTCACCTTCAATGAATCTATAGTCAAAATGCGGATTCAGAGTGCTCATTCATAAAACGAAGTGTGATTAGATTACGAACACAAGGCGTTTTGTCAAACTGTACTAACCGAAGTGGGAATTGCGGTCAGCATTAGAATACTATAGTTGGTTGCTCAGCCAATCACTGTGGCTGATATGGTCTTAAAGACACAATACACCATTCTGTAGCGATCATTATAGGCTCGCAGACCCATCGGTTGTTGTAGGAAGGAGAGACCTTTTCACGAGTAGGGGGGAATTGAATTGGACGGCTTGTAGATGTGAAAAAAGGCTGAACAGAAGTACTCAAGAAGCCGCTGGGGGCTGTACTCGTATCTGCAATCAACACTGAACTACATCGAAGCAATATTCCGTCAGGTATGCAAACTTACTGGTCTGCTGCACTGGACTAGATTGAGGGTTAGGGAACTGGTAGTGCAGGTTGTCCCTGACGTATATGCCAATCAATCAATGTTTTAAAACCATCATCCAATTCGTAGTTAGTTAATGCCTTCCATTATGAGTAGCCCCCGAATGTGAGGTAGTTGTGTCCGCAGAGTAACCTGCCCATTCTATAACCCCATTTATGCGGTTAACTTAAATATTCATGCTTGGCTGGTGGAAAGAGATGTGCCAGTAAATGAATTGAGGTGCGGGGTAATCTGCAGGTGATAATTAAATTTCCCGTATTTAACTAAAAGATGAGCTAGTTTTTTTAATCTCCGTTGTTACAGCTCAATAATTCTTTTGCTGGTTCCCCTCTGAACACTTCCAATAAGTGCCAGATCCTTTTCACAATAAAGAAGACAGGGTTATCTGCCTGTTTCTAGGTGTGAGCGAATTGTGTTCACCACTTTATTGAACAGAGTTAACCACGGTCACTTCGTAAAACATCTGAAAATCCAGTCCAATAGTCCCCACTTCTCAAGGGTTACACGCAGCAGTACCTTCTTAGGTACTTTGACTGCCGATTACTCTTTTCCTACGGAAGTTAAGTGTCGCGGTGTAAAAAGCGCTGAACTGAGTTATTAATGTGAAGTATACTAGTCTCTTAGGTATCACAAGACCCCACAAACATTTTTCGAAAAGAAGCGCTTAACAAGTTTGATGATACACTGAATGAGGTTCGTTATGGATGCTTGGAATACAATCAAACTATTGGTAGTGTGTGCATGTTCCTAGACGAAAGCCTTGCGTTAATACATTTGGTATACACAACTCACTAGTTTAAAACAGATTAGCTGCTATTCTCTGTGCCTTGTCAGTTGGCAGGACTAATTTCCCAACCTGAACTTTACCTACTCCGTCACCTGACAAATGATTTTGACTTGTCGCCCCCAGGCTACCAGGTGACTAGTGTCAAATTGGTTAGAACTGTATCGCTCACTTACTTTGTCGCCCATATGTCCCCCATATTCGGTACTGATCACTAGTTGAGTACATATGGCAGAATAGCTACTTGTCAGCATAGCTTGTTTTGCAAGAGCAGGCTGTTTTTTATGTACAGTATAAATTAAAAAAAATTGGATTTATAAATTCAGCAACGCATGAAAAATTGCATTGGACTTGGTTCATGAAACTGAGGCATTTCCAACTCCTTTCCAACATAATAGGGTGAAGTAATGGGAACCAGTGGTTCATCTGTGGTATATATTCTCTAAGTCATCCATCGGGCAATTACCGCCTTGTGTCTAATCTACAATAGGTCAAGAACATGCATCTCATAATCCGTTTTTATTTCTTTCTGTGAACATAACATTTTACACAAGGCATCTGCCGTGTTCAAAAACATTGTTGATACAGACAGCCTTTGGAAGTAACACGTGGTACAATCAACATACATTTGGCAGTATCCATTAGGTAGCTGAAGTGGGAGGTCTTATGGATTACTCAGTTACGAAACTGTAGCTAGCGGATTTAACAATGACTCCCCGAGTAATCATCCCCTTGTCGGTGTAACCTGCCGCTGAGACGATTCTGAGTAGTTCGTATACAGTAAAATGGGAAAGTCTGAAGACTGACCAATAGGGTTCCCAAACTCCCACCTTGTTTCCTCCTAGATCTGTAGGTGGGAAGCGTATTTCGTCCGAGAGAGCATTTGTAAACAGTGTTGACTGAATGGACGAAACCATCTTCAGATCGATTGCATATTAACATCTTATAGATCTTTTGAATTTAGAAGTATCCTTCAAACCTTTTAGAGGTCGATTTGATAACCCGCCCTAGTCAGTAAGGCATGAGAAGCATAAAGTAATATCAATTAATTCGGAGAAAACAGAACCGAATAACGACAAAATACTAGTCGCTGAATCCGTTCTGCAGCCGTCTTAATTACGATGCTTTTGGCCAGAAATAATGTGGTCACTAGCTACGCACGTGGTCATGACCTACATTCCGCAAACTACTAACGGTCTGTTTCATTTCTTTTCTATAGGCCATCGGCTGATCGCTGAAAACTGGAGCAGTGACAACTTGGCATGGTAGGTGGGCGGTTGACGTTCGTGCTACAGGGACTACACAGTTGGATCTATCCGTTCTCAGTGTTTTGGGTGGGTGAACGTGATAGATTCTCATGACCGGAATGTTTTCTAATGACCGCGTAGTTGCCTGTTTGCTGACGGCTACCGAAGAGTGCAAATAAACCCAATATGCTGATATGCTAAGGATCTAACTATCGTGTTTTACAGCCGTAAAATGACATATTTGTAACTATGATCTCGTGGATTTTTATACCTTATCGAGAGATATTTCTGGTTCTACAGATGCCCTAGTGTAGAGCAAACTATATTAGCCTCAGAGATGTTAGTTGAAATTCATTTACAGCATTCCTGTCATTCATCGTGCAGATTTCCATCTGTGGGAAATGGTGTAGTATCCCACTGAAACAATTTTGTGGTTTGATACACACGTTACTGATACAGTTTTGAAGCAACACCTCACATCTGTAATCCACTATGCGCATCTCAAATGATCGAACAAAGAGGAGACAGCTCTTTAACAACGTGTACGGTTTGTAGTGCTTACCAAAGAACGCGCTAAGTCTTCGAAGTTGTCCCTGAGCAGGACATCTGCATCTAGAGTTGCTGAGTACTGCAGGAAACTGAGTAACACTTTGCACATGACAAAAATGAATATGAGTCAGGAACGTTTACTGGTACCAATTTTTGTTAACAGGGTGGCTGAAATTTCTCGCAAAACCTAACCACTATAAAAAAGTACGGCAGTGACATAAAGTTTTCAGGCTTACTTAGCACTCCACGCCGTCTGGGAAACTCTCAAAGAGTCAGTAAATTTGCAGGGTAAAAATAACCGTTGTTAACTGGAGGTACCTCACTTGGTCCATACGCGTAACCACACATACCCGTAACGTTCTATTTCACTGCTTCCTCCTTCAAACCTGTCGATGCCCACAGGGCTGGTCATCCAGCGGATATGACCATTGGCTCTTAATGTTTCGGGTTACAGATTACAACCTCGTTCAGCATATGTGTACCCGATAAAACTGAATAGTGACAAGGTTGTTCGTAACGTTGTTTTGCGGGTGAAAAACATGAAGTAACAGAGAGCTGGTATTTTTATATTGTAGACTCAGCTATTGAAAACTGACAGTCCGGTATGGGCTATGTCTATCCACACAAACGTGAAGAGTGCTCTATAGTATCAATAATTCAACATTCTAATTGTTAGCGCTAACCCAATGCATTTGGGCATACGTTTATATGAGTTCGAACATAGTGAAATAAAATGTTGATTAGGTGTTAAAGTGTATGTGAGGGAAATAGACACTTCATATCATGTCTTTCAGAAAGTCATCAGCAGTTAAATCTTCTCTACAGAAATAGCGAAACAACTGACAGGAAATTAGGTTCATTCTGCAGAAGATGACATTAATTTAAAAGTGGTAGTGTGGTATACTACGCTGGAAAAGAAACATAACGCAGTAGTTTGAGATACAGTTTTTTTACCAGCCACGGAGTGTTTAGTAGAAGTGTGTTTATTGAGCAGATTTGATTGCATTTAACCACCAGCCACTCAGAGAAACTGCTTTCTCGCTTAAAGCCTGTCAATAAAAACCGGTAAAACAACTCGAACACGATGCAACGAATATGAAGATATTTGTTCCATCTACATTCTTAAAAATTCTGGTGGATTAAACAGACTAGCATACTTCGTGTGATAGCCGCTAGCATTTTATCACATACAAGTGAAGCAATTGTATCAAGATATCGTTTTATTGCGGTATTTGGATAAAGCCTTATTTGACTAGTAGTCATAGTAGGATTACCTGCCGATCTCAATTAGACTAGAACGTTTGAGACCTATGGCAATTTGAGATCAAGTCGTTATTCGATGTTACTCATTAGATAAGAGTTAATTGTTGTTCTATACGGTCACAGTTGACAACCGATCTTAGCCGCCTGACTTTCTTAGTAAATATGGATTGCTTACATGAAAAAGATATGTGGCTTGTAGAAGCCTCAAAATTGAACACCACATATATTCTTTATATTTTTTGTAGTCCTGTTGAAGTAAATGAAAAAACTCGGCGAGGTATTTTTTCGACACTTCGATCAATAATGACTCGAAATAATATTGTACGAAAGAACTAATGAAACATTTGTTAGAGAAACCATCTAGAATTGAATGATAATCCCAGTAAGCTTGTCGTGGGGTGTATAAAGATGTACTGATTTTCGGGCTTACTTATTGTAAATTCCATTGTGACCGTTAACTTGTCTGATTACCTAGCTTTCTTACCTAATACAGAATATTTTGAATATATAAATCACGATAGAATCCATTTCACAAGCTATCAATAATCGTAAAAAGGTGATTCGAGTAGGATCAAAATAAGCTCCTTTAATAAAACACATAATTATGCTTATCTAGAAGTCCACATTAGATTTAATAAGTGCAATCAATGTGTTCTATTCCAAGCATTCGCCACAATTTTTATGTACTGTGCAAACATACAGCTTACCAGTGTGCGTCCGAATATGAACATACATATTGCTGTAATGTCTGGTTGTGTAATTGCATAGTTTGCATTTGAGCACCGATTCACCTGTTCCGGTTGCGTGGGTCTTCTGTAGATGTCGCAGAAGGTTCTTCTCAAATCGAAAACACTTACGGCACATCGGACAAACCATGTTTTGGTCCATTGCAAACGCACTGAAGTTTAACGGTGGTGAGTAACGATTGAGGAAGTATAGATCATTGGTGCCACCAGTAGCAATGTATCCGTTCGCAGAATCTATTGACGCATTTGCATAAGTTGGATTTGTAACCACAGCGCTTGATCGAAATGCTCCTACAGGTGGAGGCTGCCAACTAATGTTTGATGCGTTCATCACAACTGATGGTGTCTCGTTTTTGATATCGCCAACATGATTGGGTAGGGCAGTGTAAACTTCCGCTTGATTTGTGGTTAAATACTCCAAATTTTCTTGCCTCACTTTATCACAATTGTGCAAATTAGCTGTCAAGTGCTGCTGTGCAAGCACTGTTTGGTAGACGTGGAACATTTCTGTTAGAGTGTAAGGTAAGCAAGCTTCTAAACTGCTCCTTGCCATCGCAGTTGATAAATAGCGTGATAAACGAACGAGTTTGTTACCTTCTTGATATAGCGGATCATTTTCTGACACGCAATCTCTGCCTTCTTCCAGTTTCAGAATGTTCGACCAACACTGCTCGTAGCTGGACTCATGACATAACGACACCTGTGTATTTGTAAGATTATCTCTTCTACTACTTAGGTCCAGGACTGTGTCATCCGGCTGTTTTAAAGTCGGTGTTTGTAGCTTCACCTGCAAATTTTTGTTGATGCATTGGGGTATGTCTTTTAATGAAGACCACCCGATTGATGACGTGGCTTTTGGACTCAATGTACACTCAACCGAATCTGGCTGGTCCCGACTGGAGCACATAGTATCCTGAGAAAGCGAGTTCCACCGTGTGGGTGCTGCACTACTTATCCCCGTAAACATAGTAACAGGATAGCGATTAACTTGTTTTGATTGTGTGGCAATTAACTGTACGAACGCGGCGGCAACAGCATTAAAGACGGACTGTTGACCATTACAAGAGGTATCTTTAGCAGTTTCTTCTATGGGACCTTCCGTAATCAGTGACATCAGGATGTAAATGTCTAAAAGTAGTAACAACAAAGTCTGTTATTACCAACCAAACTAGCAAGTATACCATACATCTTTCGAATACAAGTTCATTTGTCAGGACAAGTACTTGCAACCAAAGTAAACGCTAAGTGACTGGCATTTGGACAAAGCAACTAGGGAAGTTTGCTTTTCCTTTAAAATTAACAAAGGTTTAGGCTAGAACTTGGAACTATTTATGACTTGCATCTAACGACTCCAGTTAGATGAACTGCTTGCAGGGCACAGAAAATAACAAATGTGCAAACGTAGTTCAGCTTCACTACATAATCAGCTCTTACAGAATTTAAGAGAAACTTATACAAATTCGAAACATGCGGCTGTCAGAGGAGTTGTTGGGTGTTTTCTGTGAAACGGTAATCATATGTCAGCTGAACGATTCTAGCTACCGCATTTAGCACGTTCTTTGAGTGTCATAGTTTGTGTGTTTCAACGTTGCATACTGATGTGGTTATTTGGTTGTAACAAACACAACATCTTGTTACGTGAACGAATCTATACGTGATCCGGATGTGTTTTACAATGGGTCTTCCTGGAAGAACAGCCAACAAATGCATACATCTACACACAATTATATGTAAACCTAGTATCTGCTAAACCAATTATTTTGCACTAAACTAGTCAGATCTAGCACTGACTACTTGATGTATCAACAGCTATTTTATGTAGGTGTTGTTACAAGTTGAATATCACTCGTGTCTGGTTTAATTTTCGGATAAAATGCTTTGAATTACCCGTCCCAGCCTGCTGTAGAACTAAGCAAAATCACTACACTGGTGAGAACTCTATCCAACCGCTCAGGTGGTGGGTTTAATGAGGGAAGGCCGTTTTAATGTGGCAAATTTCATAACAGCCAAATGTGGCCAAAAATCCTCACTCCTAGATCAGAGATCGAACAAGGAACCTATAAATGTTCGACCGTCCATAGTTGCCCCATACTTTCAACCACAATGATTTAGTCAATCCATCATGCCTGTTTCAAAAGGATTGTCTCACATGTAACTCAACTGTAAGATCTTGCTAATCCACAACCATCTGCTATGTCCGCACAATCCATGTTTAAGAAGGTTAAGCCAGGCCTACTTTCTTGTGTTTTAACTTACATCATTAGAAGTAACATTCAACCTCAATCACACCAGTATGGCGCTTCATTGTTCAAATGCGTAGATCTTCGCCGTGAGGTTTGCACACACGAGACAGTTAAGAAATTTACGTCATTTCAATGTGTATGAAAGAGATATTAAGTTAATGGACTGTGTTAGGTATTAGTTCGGGACGATCGCTTATATCGGAGGGGGGAGCTGAAACCATCATATCTATTGGACTGTGTTAAAAATGAACTCGCAGTTTTCTTGCCAAATTTAGTATTCTACTCTGGCTTCAATTACTCTTGTATACAACAAACCAGCCGCTAAGCACATGCGGTTGATCGGTGGTTTAAGTGCCTTGCTCGTGTTTCGTGTCTGACCTGAAGATTAAAGAATATTTCCTCGCCTGTACACAATAGGTGTTTCATCGAAATAGGTTCAAATCTAATCCTTGATGCTGGTTTCTGAGTGATAATTACGAGGATGTTCAAACTATGCACCTACAGATAAACGAATTGGCACCGACCGCCTTTAAGAAATTAATCTTGCAATTATCTCGAAATTCAACAGCGTTCGGGTGGACAAAAAGAAAGGTTTTGTTATCAGAATTTCTGGTGAGATATTCGTTAAACTTACCGCTTATGAAACAATGCGTTTGTACAATCCCTGAGCTGTGGCTAAATTTGAACAGGTGACATGAATCACACGCTCCTGAGCGGTGTATACTCTAACACCTGAGCCACGAAGGCTTGCCGGGAACTTGGATAGTCCCCATTAGGAGTCCATTACTCAGTCATCTCCCCATGTTAGATGTCAACCAACCAATCAGGGTATGGTTTGCCAATGACACGGTTAGCTCTCTGCAGGACTGGACTTTTCGGTTGTGTGAATAACGCGCTGTCCACTGATTAAATTATGGGCCTTTCAAATGTGCCGCCACTTGGAAGGCATCCAAGTTAAAAGAAATTCATGCTAAATTAAACTGACGTAAGTTTATGTGGTTCAGAATGAACGGAACTAATTTGCCGTTTCTGAATCGTGTTGACGTGTGTACCCTCAAATGAGCCCGCCGCCAGTTCCCTTCTCATGTTACCAAACATTTGCGCTATGAACAATGCTCATTAGCTGTGAAGACGATTTTGGGAATTCGACAATGATTTCGGCCAATTCTTTAATTCATTCATTTGTATTTTTGTATTTACGCATCAGCTGCCTTTATTTGTCACAGTCACAATCAAGTTTAAGCCGGGTTGTAAATCATTCCCGTGTGCCCTGTCTTGTTTTATGTGCAAATTGTTAATCCGTAACTATATAATCAGGGCCAATCAATCCCTCAACTTTTCTTTCATTATGAGGATTGTGAAAATAGTGAACGCCTGAGTCAACAAACCTTATGATATTTAACCGAATCTCACGTACACAAAAGGCGACCACCGTCGTTTCCGGCTTGTCATCCCCAAAGACTAATTAAAAATAATTTAAAATCGTGTGTGTATGGCCGTGACGTTAAGATAAAAAACAAGATTTGATTACACTTGTGACTGAATTCGGCTAAATCCCAAGCTTACAATATAAGATTGCATTATGTTACGCATTCAGGTTTTTGTTATCTACTGCAAACAAAAACATTTCCCAAACATTTTGTCTTCATATCAGAAGCACATGTTTCTATTTCATAGCAACCGTACATCTTTATGGAAGGACCATTAAGACAAAGTCTGGGGGTTGGTGGCACCACTATAGATTGAGTCCATATGTTAGGTGAATCATGTAACCTCACTCGTGAACATGGTTACCGTAATCAGTGGCTAAACAGATTGCCACTGTCTACCCCATGAGGTGAAGTGCAAAAGCGGATGGGGTGGTGGCCTCAAAGCAATTACCTCTCTGCCTCCACCAAGACCATTTACATCCCAACCCCTAGTTCACTCTCATGTAAAAGCAGACTTTCGCTAATCTACAGCAACCCCACAGCCTAGGCATAAATAAAAATGTGATTAGCGAATCAGAACCTCTGGGTGTCTGATACTTCAAACAGCAGACTGTTTGAATTAGCAAACGATGAGACATATGGTGTGGATGTTTTATAGAATGCTGCATATAGGAAATGTACGTTTTTCACTTCAGGTTCCATCTCATCTGAAAACCTTCCCCAACCTGCAGATTAGGCCGTCATCATGTAATTTAATTTTAACATAACTATCTGCCTTATCATCTAGTCCATCCTTGATGCACTGTAGAACAGGTCAGGTAGTTATCGAGTGCATAAAATGGGGGGAAACAAACAGCTCAATTTATGATCTTGTTTATTGGGCCGAATAAGGTCAGAAAAGGTTAAATGTTTATGTTGTAAGGTTTTGTGCCATGCTTTTTCAATCTGACACTTCACAAATATGGTACGTCTTTTGTTCAGAATGTTTAAGTGAAAAGGAAGTTGAACTGGACGTCTCTTTTCACTGCTGGCTAAGATGGCCTTTTAGCTGACCTCACAAATAGTTAACCACATTTCACACTCACCTGTGATCTAGCCAGCTTAACCTGACATCTTGAGGCAAATTGCGTTCGACCAGGCGCAATAAGTGTTCAGAAAAATCTCAATTTTCATAAATACGGGATTCATTTTGATTCAAACCACTAACAGAAACAGTACAGATGAACGCGACTGCTGCACTGGCACCCGTGGATCATTCGGTAGACTCTGTGTAAAACAGCTGAACGGATGGGTAACTCAGCCTAAGTGTGAAAATTCTTGGCTCTCATTGAGGCTTCACAGGTCAGCTGATAGAGCGGTCGCGGCGTCTGAACATCCTGCTTCTGTGGCTGGTTCGAATCCAACCAAAGGCTGGGTTCTTCACAAGTGAATCGCTTCTAACACAACAAGTCTGCCAAACTGCTCACAGGTAAAACTCTAAGTGCTGTCAGATCACACGGTAACTCTCTCAACTCGCCTTCTGTAGCATGTGATGCTCATCCAGATCTAGCAGACTAGCAAAGGTTGCATCCGTCTCTAGTCCGAAGCCATAGAGTAAGGAGCACATCACTTTACAGAACATCGAAGTAATAACCCGCCAAGTAGAGTCGTAAACAAGAATCAACTATAACTTAACAGCAGTAATGAAAGGTTCAGCAGTACATTGGTTCATCAACAACTCGCGACAGAATAACATACAAAGCTGTTGCGTCAGCATTCTGTCTAATGCATGCACGTCTCCATTGTGAGAAATATTCACGATTTTTTCTGGTGAACTTTCCGCGTAACTCACCATAGCCGAATCTCTGAGTAGACTTGTTCTAGAGGAAAACGTGGCAGCCGACAAAAGAGCCAATGAGAATTTTTTTTAAATAAACCCTACCTGATGACTCAGGCAAAAATAAAGCCAGTCAATGTGGTGTACCGGTTTGATAGCGAGCGTCACGAAGCAAATAGATCATGCATTGTTGCCGTAGGATGTACAGTATGAAACACCCCGAGGTGAACTGTAAGCAGTTCGATAGACCGGCTTTCGGGAATTTCGATTAACATTAACTAAACACCTCTCACAACTGCTCGCACATACCTTTCAGCTGGCCCTTTTCAGAAGGACGCACTATCCACCACCTCCAGTCTTGTTAGAGCTTGTCAGAAACGCTTGTCAGAAACGGTCAATAGTACAACTCCGGACACGCTTTCTTAAGGCAGATCTGTTGAACACTGCACCACTAACCACACTTCAAGCATGTCTGCGTTGTCGTATACAAACATTCATCCACATTCGTTTGTGTGACTGATACTGAAAACCAAATTTACCTCTGGTCACCAGCCGTACAGAGATGATCTATTCCCTACGGGCGAAGTTATGTTCATAAGTCACTATTGCTGTTTTAGTCAAGTTGTTTCGCAATAACAGATTACATAAACTCACACAGGATTCTCCAATTTATTGATTTTAATGAAACATCATGACTGTGTTTAAGACACTGTTTACACAGTGCTAGATCTAAAAGGCCAGGTTTTAATCCTTATAGAATAAGTTCTAACCTTATTATGTGACCGAAGGTTGACTGGAAGAAAAAACGTAGTCGTATACAGACTGTTTATTAAAGCACGAATTAAAGTAGCCGATTATGCCTACCAATGTACCGTTAATTGTTGACAGTCAACATTACTGATTTGGACTCGATTCGTTCCAATGACTTCATCCATGTTTGAGTAGTACAGGACTGAGGAAATATTCAAGAGCTCATGCGACATATTTAGATGACAATATTGGAAAACTGGGAGTTTAACAATCAGCCGTAAGAGCGCAGCTAATGGCTTTTGCTTACAACTGCCCCACTAAACTAGGTGACTTCATTAGAAGCAAAATTCTGGAGGATGGTTGCTACAAGTAGTTAGTCATACGATGTGCATCAGCACACAATGTATACTGAGTCCAAGTGAGAACTAAGTCACGAAGCTCAGGTTTGTGAATCAACACTGATGAACGTCAGTTTATTCTTTCTGACATTTCAATCTAGACAATCTCATTTAAAAGTGTATTTATTTCTTGGCGTCTGTTTACCGATATATTCCTAATGGGAAATGGTTATGCAAGGTCCGTCAGATCTGTTGTCTCTAGTCACTCAAGTATTCATTTCTTATTAACGTTTCCGATCTACGTGCAATCTCTGTGAGCGATTTGAAAACAGAATTGTTATCAATTCAGAACTTATCAACTCACTTTTCAGCAAAGTTATGTAAAACGCAAACAATACTTATAGATGTGAAACATGTGCCCTACCGGGTTATCGAACCGATTGTGTCTCTTCTCAATATCTTCAGGTAATCTAGCTTTTTTTCATCGAGATGACAAGAAGACAGTGCAAGATGCAGAATTCGTTCATCCTTATCGCTTAATGACGCAAAGTAATCACTGATATGGGTTTGGCACATGGCGGAAAAAAAACAGAAACGTCAAGTCATCACATATCACAGTGAGGTGAATGAACGAATAGGTACCTTCTACCAACCGGGAACTAATGTGTGACTCTTGATTATTTACGCCTCGGAACAGTCCAACATCTTGATGTTGTGACTGAGTTGTAGGGAGACACACGTATTGACAATATTGACTCGATTAACTGGTTGCCGATCGAAGATGTCGGATATACTTTTGATCACTAAAATGTCGATCCACGTTGAGTCATCACTTTCACTGACGAAAATAGTGTACGCTTCACCTTTCTTTGTCACGGTTTTCGTTATTACCAAGCGTTCGTAAGGTTGGTCACTTTTCGGTTGACTTTATTTTTGACCGCTTGGATGCAAAGCATGTGATGACTGAAGTTCTGATAACTTACGCATTCTACCTAGTACAGGTTAACAACTTTGTGCAACTAAACTGGTACTTTTTGGCGAAGGTCTATTCGATTCCCTGCTCATCCAAACCCCGACACAAAAAGACGATCCGACAACCAACCAATCCAAACGTCGCGTTACGATACCACGTCAGACTTCATTGTTACCCATTCCGTTATGTGCCGTGTAGTTTTTCCTGTATTCTACCAATCAGATTGCAACTCGTTACGTTGCATGTACCTTAAAGATCAGCCAATGGCAGGCTGATTTCTTTGATACTGATGTACATCTATAAATTCGCCTTCTTGTTCCGCAAATACCAACTGCTTACTGTAAACAATCCGAAGTCTTCTCTGCATAACTACTATTATAAGTGTTATTGTGTTAATTCAAGTGCGATTTCGGGGGCTATTCGAAGTCCCGACTGTCAAATATCACGGTACTATATCTTTCATAGAGTTCTGACAAGCTGAGTGTTATCCGTAGACGGCTCTGTTTCAGCGTTGAGGTGTGGTCTTCATTCATTTACGTTTAAGGCAGCCATTGGGCTGGCCTGGGAAGGGTTTGTGATTAGGGCTGATTGTGATGGGGTGCACCAAATTTTCTGTAAATTATCTTGTGTACACCAGAACTGAAGGATTACCGACCTTTTCGTTTGCCGATACTTTCTTTGTTTGAATTCAAAATTATACCTAATGTTTCCGCATGTCGACTTCCGGTCGTTTTCAGACTGCAGAAGTGTAATTTCGGTCGACCCGGTTGCTTTGATTAAGTTTACTAGTAGTACTAATGATGGACCGCTGCTGTCTTCGTAACTTCAAAACTAGGATGACGAGATTATCGAGTGGATTTGGCATGGAAGTTAGTGTCTTCTCATGAGGTGACTGATAGTGTAGCTTACCTTTGTTTGTAGGTTTGTGCGCATTCGGAACAACGCACAACCCGACACACTCGCTTCACAACTATATGGACTCAAAGGAGATGTGTAGGATGCTCCTCTCTAGTTTGCTTGTTAAAGTGAGTGACGAGGAAACTTTGTCAAAAAGGTTAACCTGTTGGAATACCTCGATGATGTTTACTTAGGTCGTACCGTTTAATTATTTAGTTTATTCTCACGAGTAGCCAGGGTCAACTGACAATTGGACGAGGCGATTTGCGTCTACGTAAACTAACGGATTTTGGAACGGCCAATAGTCAAGTTTGTTTAACCTAGAACATTTCCCGGCAATTTTCAGATCATCAACCTCGGCTTGACTCACATATCTGTTAAATGTTTCAACCGACGTCTGGTAAGAAAGATTCTGCAATTAAAGGTTAGATTCGGTGATCTGTATCAAAAACAATTCTGCTTAGTAAAGTGACACCAGATTTCACTCGTAAACAACGCGTTCACACTCATGTATATGCTTTAATGCAATAAGAACCTCTACCGGTTGATGTTCCAGCTCCTGGAGCCTGTAACTGTCCTTTAATCCTAGATATTCACACTAGGCCAAGTGGAATAACGTGACTAAAGTTAGATGCGGTTGTTGTCCGTAAATATTAAAGAATGGACGCTGAAAACAGGTATGGTAATGAAGACAACTTCACCAGGAGATTAAGAATTCTGGTTGACAGTCACCTGTGTTGCTGGTCATCGGATGTTAAGGAAATGACTAGCTGTTCGTTATCTGCATCAGAGCCATGCAAGTTGGACACAACTCACGCGAAGTTGTGGTTGAGCGTTTGAGTATGATTGTTCTCTCAAGTCTTCTGTTATGTTACTGGCTTCGTGGTTAACATTTTGGTTTCAAAGACACGAGGGCCGGAGTGTAATGTCCGGTCCGGACGAGGATATACGCTACTGATGAGCTTTATTAAGAGTGGAAGTCGAGTCTAGTGATTCCTTTTGAAATGGACTATTGGAAACGCTCATTTGAACAAGAGGGCTACGAATAGATATGGTTGTTGCTCAATCTGAGATGATTACCAAACTTTTATTAATTACCAGTAATCTGTCTGTATACTATTCTTGCACATTTCTATATTTCCACTCCTTGAGGCGGTCTCAGTTACCCCAGTAGGCCTCTCCGAAGTTTTTGTTTACTTACAAGTAAGTCAAAACCAAAGAATCCCCAGTGGCACGATCTACATACGTTAGAGGCGGCAGTATCACATTGGAACCCTTTCCAAGACTTACAGCAACCGATATAAAAGTCCAGTAGATTCACCTCTAGTCAGATCGGTCTTATTTCCGTAAGCTGTTGAGTAATTACCCGGTAAAGGCATCAAGCGGAAATTACATAATGCATTGCAACAATGCACTTGTTCCAAATTGCATGTAATCAATATGGGAGATCTACTCGATAATAATTTCACTATACACTGATCCAAGTTTGAAACGATGTGATTAATCGCAGCATAATTCTCATCACTGACATACTCCTGCTTTAGTCCTTACCAAGGTGCACAACCATATGCATCCGGCGTTCAATTGGTTAAGTACTCTGTGTGTGGTATTTCAGGTACTTGCAGCAGTGATGCCGCAATCTTCTAATGGTTACACAAATTTTAGGGGTAACGTACACTCTGGTGCTTTTTCGGTTGAGGAAGAATAGCCAGATGATCCGTATTTCATAAAATTTTATGAGTCTGACTTTCAAACTAGGACAAAATAAACCCCAGTTTCGCTGATGTTTAACCCCAGCAGGTACAGTTGACTGGACGAATTTTGAACAGGCTACCTTTGGTGGTACAAGCCAAAGTTCTCAATCACCAAACTATCAGCTTTATGAGAATCACTTTAATTAAAGCAGCTGACATCATCTTTGTGTAACTTGTTCACACCCTGTTAAAGTGGATGGACACAAACAACCATAGACTATAAGTTTCACACTGGCTATCAGAGCTCTGTTGCTTAGGTTAGTTGGTGTAGGGCAGTAATTGCTTTTTAAATGGGACCTGTTTGGGGGTAAAGCACACTGTCCCGAGCAACACAAAACCGCAGTCAGTGTTGTATTCATTTTTATCGTTCGTTATTTTTTTAAACAACTATTATTCGTAAGTCTACTATCGGTTTGCTATAGATATGTGGACTTAAATGGTTGCATACTCGTTTACTACACATCAGTAATGTTAGTATTTCGGCAGTATCTTAACAAAATTTCGTAAACTATTCTATCCGTAGGGGTATAGTGTCATTTCGTGCATCTTACAAAATGTTTGGAACGCCCATTTTAATGTATTCTAAACACAAAAGTATAAAATGTACATTGCTTACTCTTGTAGAAATCACCGGTTCCTGATTCGCATTACGCGTATCGTTCGAGTTACATTGTTTATCCAGTGAGGTTTTTCCTTATATTAAATATAACCGGAGTAAGTAATTTTTCACAGCTGAACAATTTTCCTGTCTTCCCCTTCGCGAATTCACACAGTAGGTGTACGTAGGTACGTATGCAAGTAGTTAGTTATAGGTTAGTTCATAGCTTAGGCAAACGTCCGACCAATGGTTCATTCACTGCATGTTCCACGTTTGTGTGTGTATGTCCGGGTGAGTGCTCGATATGCTGACTAGCGCTATACACCACGTTTCTGGGGGGTAAGAATGGGGTTGCTTTTGGGATTAAACTTATGAAAGTACAGATATTGTAGAGCCTGCTTGTATGCACCCAACATCTTTTGCCGCACTTATATGCACATACACTAACGTACCGTTGTACTAAGTGTGGATCTGATATCAATGTGAGTCTGGCTGGGTCACAACTGTAGAGATGTAGACCTGGCACTGACCAAGATAGGAATGGTTTGGTGGTGGAAGAGGCGGAGAGATTCTGTTAACTGGCTTTTACCCCCTATCCTACCAATTCAGTCCCTATTCATCTTCACTTAACCATTTCTATCCTGTTCCCCGTCCCCATATTCCCCTGAAATCCCATACTTTCTCTGCCCCAGCACACGTGTTTGTGTGTATGTATGTGTCTTGGTGGGGTGCTGTAAAACAGTGCGTTCTCTGGTCATAATTGCAAACCTCTGTCGAACTCTATCCGACAGCTGCGTGTTTACCAGAATCGTGGACAGGCAGCGACCCCAAATGAGATCAGACACTCAACATAGATATGTCCATACCTTGTCGCAGATGGGTTAAGAGTAATCCTAATTCTTCTTTTAGAAACAAGGAACTTTTCTTGTCAGACAGTTGTTTGTTCAACTGGCATAAACACTTATTTAAGTCATGCGCTTATCTAGCTTTCTATCACAATATACAGACAAGCTTTTTTGCTACGCGTTTTTCTCTCACAAATATGTGATAGTTCACAGTGTTCTGTTTTCAGCCTGTGGTTAGTATACGTGGCATTTAACTGGATACCAATTGACGTAAACAAGTAATCTCGACACTCATCTGCAAACAGGTGGACAGCTACTCCAACCTAGTTGAGTCCTCCTCAGAACCACTTACACCAAGAAATAGAACTCACGATCTGCCAACAAATATCCGAATGGTAGTCTACGCACTTTTTCGCTAGATCCTGTGGCCGCATTTTCTATGGTTACAGTACAGTCTGTGAGTTATTTTTCTCCAGTTTTACACTCTCTTCCTCATAAAATTTGATCAACTGCATGACAAACCTAGTGATTGTTGCAAAAGATATATTGCATTGATGATTAAAGGAGCAACGATGTATCTGAATGTTACAAACATGTAGAACAAGGTTAGTTGAACATTCCTCTGTCCTAATGCCACAAAACCTGACTGTGTGCACGATTGGCTCAGGCACGATCTTAGAAGTGATTACTGATCCCAATCCATTTAATTTTTCTCCAACAGACTCGCCAATCAAACATCCCAACATTGTGGTGAGTAGTTTGTCACGAAATCGCAAGAGCACCGAAGTGTGCAACCAACCATGGACGAACTTGTAGTTATCGGCTGGACAGAGAGCAAAGACTCAGTAGGGATTTGTACCATACTGAAAATATTCTGTAGCGTTGTGTTTTTGGTTTCGAGAAGAATTTGAAACCTTGGAAAAAATAACAAATTAGTCACAAAAGTAGCCCCAAATTTACTTCCGAAAAAGCGGTTTCATCATGACGATACTCCAAAGAATGTATCAGTCTTACGAAGCTGTTCAATTTTCGCTGAGTTGATGACATCTTTCGATATCCTGGAACACCTCTACAGAACCAAGATCAGCTCTGTGCTACGAACATCGGGTTTTGGCTCTTGTTCACATAAAAAGTAGTACTATAATTTGGTGGCGTAGCTTTCGGGACATATGACCAGTAAAGTGTCTACGCTAATGCAGTCACCACAAAGACTTCCTATTCGAACTACCGGCTACGCTTGACTAAAATGTCTTACACTACTGGAATTTAAATCTGGCGGTATGAGTTATTGGAACATTGGAGAAATCTAACGGATGTTGCAAGCTGGAAACTTATTTTGAGTCTTTCAACGACCTGTTATCATTTCAAGAGTTCTTAGGAAACGTAGATATCTAAAATATTTTCTCACAACCACACATATTACGATGTCTACCAGAGTACGGTTCGGGACTTTTATTGAGAATTGCGAGTTACGCCTTGGCGACTGGAGCTTGAGGCAACATTGTTACTATGTACTGTGTGCGTACACACTGCCGTTTTCGTGAGTGCTTGTATGCTTACAAAATATACCCAGTCTACCGTCGACACGAGAATGACGTTCGATCCTACATAGAAAGTGAATTGTGCCCATAATGAATTTTGGAATTAGGTCGGAACAAAGGCGAATATTAATAGATGACTGGTCACGGAGCCTTGCCAGAAGTCTGTCAGTCAAACAGTAATGGTCAAATAATTCTTATGGTTTGTGAACAGGCAAAATGTTGCTAATTTTCTCGTTGACTGTTAACTCTGATGTGCATATTTGTCTTTCCCGGTTCAGTGATCTTGTTCTACACGGTTGGCCTGTACCAGTTAGTGCATTCATGCTTGTGCCACATATCGGTAGACTGAAAAATGGTTACATTCTGCAATTCACCAAACGTCTAGGTCCGAATGTGACTCGTTATTTGTCAGAACGAATGATTGGCAGTTCTCGAACTGCTAGTTCTCACCGGTCACGATGATACCATGTTACCGGCTGTCACTAGATTTCATTCGTTTCACGTGCATCTGCCAAACCATGTCCACGTGCCGGATTTAAAACCATTCTGCTAATCCTTGTTAGTAAGTCTATTTTTGCTAGCATACTTACTACGGTAGTACTGTTTACTAGTAATAAATAACGGTGTGACCTCAATAGGCTCCGTCTATTCAACCGTATGACTTCGTGGTTGCTACCACTTCTCTGACACTCTCAAGTAACTGGAGGCCCACCACTCTCAAACACAACTAACATATGAGTCTCGCACGGACACCCAATTATCAAACCACCCACCCTATCGTCTATCAATCAGCTCATCAGGGGGAATCAGCGGGAGGCGACTGCGAAACGAAATGGTTACAAATGTGACAGCTAATCATACCTTCGAATCGTGCGATTATTTATTTGTCTTCCTTTTTGTGTGACACATTTGCACACATGCCCAAACACAAACTGCGTATACACACATTAGTTGTTTGGAAAATTAGTTTCATTGTTTCAAATCGAACGATACGGTTGAATTCACTCGAGTTCACTTTCAGTGCGGCAGTTGCTAGTTGTTCAGTAGCCGGAGAACAAACATATTTGCCGTGTGAATAAACACCTGGTGGGTCGGTGGTAGGGTATAATTTTTAGTCAGAAGTTATTCGCGAGTTCAAATGAATGCACACACTGTTAAGCTGAGTTGATCGTTGTTCAGAAGGGTTCCTGTCGTTGTTGACATTTGGTCGTATTCAGTAAGTAATTGCTACGTTATGAAACCGGAAGGCTCCAACAAGCCGGAGAATTGGGTAGTATGTGTCATCCAGCTGCAAATAAACAATAAACTTACTGAGTTCAGGTTGGTGTGAAACATACTTTGTATGGCGTTCTGTGAAATCTGCCTCCTCTTAGACCAAATATTTGATCGCGCAGATAAGCGACCGATAAATTTTTGTTAAAACAGCTGAGCTTAGCACTGTTCGTTGATAGTTTATTTAATTGGATTTCTACGCATTTGTGAAGTATGCCGCCTTGCCTGAAATCATTGGGTTTCGGTGCCTTTTGCAGTCCTCTACAACAATTCTGAAAATGCACAAAAGTTGGTCTGCCTCAACATACTGAAAGAACTAGCCTTTTGCGATAACGTAACTAGTGTATGACAAAAACTACGAAACCCCCTGCGCGCTTCCGGCCGATCTGGACGGATCAGTATCCCATCTGCAGTATAGAAAACACTTGAGTTTTCAACTAAAAACAGTGGAAAATCCAGACTGGAGTTGTCATAACGGGTACGGTCCTGTCTTAAATGCTCAGGTGAATGATTAAATGTGATGAATCGAGTCACATGAACTGATGCCGAAGTTCAGCTCTCTGTCCGAACATGATTGAACTACCGATGGACTTCGTAAGATACGTTCATTTATCCCCATCGAAATGAGTCAAGCGAACTGTTTATATATCCGATATCTGATATGGTAAGCGGTCTGTCCAGAACATTAAATCTTGCAGTCTGTTTTGTCAACACAAATGGAGAACATATTGTTGATTTCTCACATTTCGTTTTAACCCATCAACCGCACTAACAGAAACTTAGTATTGATGAAAATATCTAGTCTCGATATTTAGAAACTTAATGAACGATATTAAGACAAGATCTGACTTATTTATTGAGATAAAAATTAGGAATCAACAAGGAATGATTTGAGATTACAGAGTTTCCGTGAAACGAGCCGGCAAGTCAAAATAAACGTAAAATTCGAAGAGGAGTGAAAAGAACTTGACGAGTCAAGAGAACTTTGCACATACAATACACAATAGTGCCCCAAGCATTGTCCTCTGAATATACTGTTTTTCCAAGAAAGCATTTTTGTTCACTCTCCTGGATCTTTTTAGGGATCTAGGACACTAGAGAGACCATACGTAGACAGAACCACGGATCACTGCTTTGGCCACAGTTTGGTTCGACTCCCTGCTGGGAGACGACAGGGGTTGTCATCGCAGTTTTGAAAACCGGAGTTCAGTTCACGCCCTTCAGGTAACCCGATAGTTGTAAGATATCCGCACCAAATTTAGTACGAATGAAGTTGAACAGTTTGGGCGTCGTGTTTAACATGTTATTGATAAACGTAGAGTATTACAACTTGCTCGTAACGTTGTGTTATTCCCAATCTGTTTATCAACCCGATAATTCCTCATGGTGGTTCCGTGCCGCTGGTGTCGTTCTGTTATCGGTTTAATAATCACAAGTGTCTCTGTTTCATTTCCAGCCACTGAAGATTGATGGGCTGAAAACTTTAACGGAACTCTGTTTTGCTAACTTATTTGAAGTCTTTGGGGAAGTGATGATTTTGACCTCATTCTGCTCATCCAGTGCCGTCCGTAAACGACGTGTAACCAAACATCGATAACCTTTGAACGTGCAGCACGAACCAGCTTGTTACACCTTTACGATCGATACTGTGGACATATAAAATATACGCATTTACAAGTAACAATGGCATGAACCTCCTAGAAACGTTATATAGAGTACTGTTAAGCTGCACGAGATTCAGCGAGACCATGGTAAAAAACGTCTTTTCAAAGCAGCAAATATGCTTGTAATACCTTGAATACTTTGATTCCTGTTCTGGATAGCCACAATCCAAGGAGATGCTGCACCCTGGGAGAGTCCATTAACGGTTGGTCGTTTCGGTGATCTCTCTAAGAACAGACTACTGTGTGCTCTGTTATCATATGCAAGCCAATTGCCATTATCGGCTAGAAACTGACTGGACTGGAACAAAATGAGTGGTAAAAGGTGAACACAAAGCAGAAGAATTCATGGGAGACACCAACCCCACTGGTTACACTACTTCATCTTGTCCAGAGGCATTTACAATCACAGTTGTTCTTCGCTGTTTGAATCACACTGTAGTAGCCAGTCAAGTCCCACCGAAGGAAGTCTTGGAGCTGATCTGTTCATATTATAGAACTCAAGTCATATACTGGTAATCAAGTTACCCATTCCAACTCAACCAAGCATACAGAAACAGAATATGACGGGGTGACTAGCTGGTTAATAAAAACGAGATGTGCTCTGACCGACATCACTCGATAAACAAGACTATTTAGCCCAACGGTCAACAGATTCTGCTTGTTCAAAAGAGGCCGACAGACCTTGTCGATGCTAAAATAGTTCCCTCACCACAAACCACCATTCGTTCAAGGACACCATCAGTCGAAAGCAGACGATGTCCGAACACTTTTATATCGGAAAAAAAGAAACTGTGTAATTACGTACATTTGTTCTGGTTTGTTCAAGGTAAACACAGAATTTTGAATTGGTTACAGCGATTTGTGCTACTCGAGTTCAAAAATTCTACCTGGACTTTTCCCTAATAGATAATTATATCTTTCTGGCCATTTGGACAATAACACTTCCTTTGGATTTTGTAAGGTCTCACATTCGGATTTTTAACTTGGGGTTCTAAAATTTTATTATTCACGGAATAACCGTTGTCAATAGAGGAACAATTAAACGACCAATATAAATGAGTAAACAAATAATTCATCTGTTTTGCTAGATGTGATTACCCGTTTAAACATGGAGGAAGTCACGTCGTGCTATCGAGGTTGATTGGCGGACTAGTTTGTGTGTTTGAATATCATTAAATGAATAGAGTTCTTGCAGTTATGCAGACATTTAAACGCTGTCCTGGGATATCTTGATCAGACATGTTTACAGGTGTTTTCTTTCAACATCTCGAATTCCTATTCATGTTAAATGGATTTTACAAACATCCTACTTCTGCAGAGAGTTGGTCCCAGTAACCGCCGTCGAAATGGTGGTCAAATCGCTCCAACTGGCTAGGTCTCATCAACACAAATCACACTAACGCCTCGAAGCAACGACCAGTGAATAGATATCAGGCTGTTAGACAACTACAGCACGCTAGTTCAGCCAATTATCCACCGGGCCGCGAAGCCACAGCCACGTGGATTGCGATGAAGTATGTGACTAGCTATCTTCAGCTGCTCTTTCCTTCTTTTTGGAGAAAATCGATCAACCGCCTGTGGACGATATGCACGGCACTGTTGAGTCCAACCGCTGTCCACTAATTCGCCGAGGCCAATGATTCACAGAACCTTCTCTCAAACACTTCTGGATTACTGATGAGTCTGTCAACCACAAACAGTTGACCGATTATGGTATATGCTAAAAACGGTGAAACAGCTAAGGAAAGTAGGTCATTGTTCCTTCAGCACATTGTCGAGTCCCAGTGAATTCACCGCGTGAATAATTTCGGTTCAATTTCATGTTCGTCCAAGTGGGAAGTTACCCATATAAGTTACGGAATGTGTATTTTTACGCAATGAACTTCGTTTAGACTAAACTGGATATGAACCGTCCGTTGTGATGTGCTTTGAATTGCTACCCTAACAACAAGGAAAATTGTCGACAACTTCTGTTGCAAGTTATCAAACGTTAAAGTTTTAAGGCTTCTGGCTGATCGATCGCAGGTTCGCGTGCTGTACAGGTAACCAAATTGTCCTTGTTGTACAGATTGAAAGAAATCTATTCAGCCTTAGGTATAACCACTCAGAGGGGCAGTGAATTATTCTGGAATGACGTACAATGGAAATGATAATAACTACACCCCCAAACATTTTTAGTTTTGATGTGAGAATAGGTATTCAATCCGTTAGAAGTATTCATCCCACATCACCTTGAGGTATTGTGGTAAATCAATTTCCGATTGTGTTTCATTATTCCCTAAATTGTGGTATGAATAACTTACACTGTTGTGTTACTTATTAGGTCTGACTAAACTAAGAAGACGCTGTGTTTAGTAAAGGTTCCCCAAACCTGGTCAGTGACCTTGTCAATAGCGAATTTGACTACATTTCTAGGAATTTGATTAAAAAATTATTGTGTTTTGATTGTATGGTTCTTAGGCTGTAACTAATGATGCACCATAAGTTAGTTTGAAAAATAAAGACTGAACTATTTCAGGATATATACTTAAAGTTGTAAAGGTCCGGCTCGCGCTCTAGCATCCGCCTTGATTCGGAAACACTTGTTTCCCATAGGATTTTCTATACGTGATTTCCTCTTGCAAATGGGTTGTTCGTACGATTATTATTAATAACATTGTTGTTAACATTATCAATGCTATTTACCCTGTTTACCTACGGAACTGTTAAATTTTCCGAACGCAAACACAAAACTGGCAAATGTTTGTAGCCAGTCTTAAGGAGTACACGGAGGAGTTAAAATCGCCTGAAGTCGCCTATATGATGTGTGTCATGACGAGTCTTTAGTTTGTGGTCTACGAGAGGTACGGTAAACAACACTGTCAACGAAATCATACAAATATGAGCAAACTTTTCTTCGACTGTTCCGCTCAAGTCAATTTGCCCAGGATACGTGTTTGTGGATGTGTGTTTCCGCGGGCCGGAAAAGCGAAATGACCACGTTGACTACCCTCACATCATCAATCGTCAGGCTTTGTAACTGTTTTTCTCCTCATATGCACTGTTACACAATGACATAAAAGTTTGCCCGCTTTTTATTCAAACATTGGAGTAAAGAACTTGTCTGTTGTGTGTCAATTCTGTTTGCTTTCGGGCACCAGTAATGTGCGCTTGTGTGTATCTATTTGCCTGACGTTTTACTTTCGGTGGGAATTCGAGCTGAGTAAACAGGGTTTGAAGAGAACCGGCTGTAACCTGAATTATCCTTGTAATACAGGTCTAAGGAAGTCAACAAATTCTACACATATGTTGCTCAGTGTCAAACCAATCGACAAGTTTTGGAGATATGGGGCACCAAATTTAAAACAGGCCTTGTTTTGGGAATATATTGGCATGTAATAAATAAGCTATTGTAATCAGTAATGCTTTCAGCTGGCTCTCCTTACATTGCAGTTTGAAGCCTAAACCGCATCTGTTTGTGATGGGGTTTTACTCCCTATACATAGCGTATCTTTCTAATGGTATCGCGACCACATATGAAATGAATTATTATTCTGAATCACTTTAGGAAGTACTTATTGTAGTTTGGTTGCAGCGTCCGTAAGTCAATTAAATTTTCAGCTATTCCCTACTTGAAACAGACGACTGGATATTAAATTTGCACCCTGCACTGATAATGGGTAATGTACTTTCCCGGGACAAACAGCATTTAAACCACGTTCCACGTCTTCAGGAAACGACCATGCTGACTAGTGCACCACCGAACGAATTATATCTCAGCGCTGAGCTCAACTGGTTTGTAAATTCCACTCGTGTTGTCTGGTCGCCCCTAAGGAAGGTACAGACAATGTCAGGCGACACTTCCAAGTTCATGACTTTTCGGTAAGATTGACGTCGAGGAATTCATTGAAATTTCTGAGCAACGTTTATCACTGCCAGTAAATTTCCGGGAATTGGTTGATGTACACTGGATGATACTTGCATTCGACCGTAACCTCTGCATTTGGGTAGACGTTTCCAATAGCCCCCTGAAATGGAATTTACTAGGCTCTGCCATTGAAACGTTTTAAGTCAAATGTGGAAAGTAAAACACCTAAACTAGATCAAAATATCTCGAAACCAAATGTTTGTTAGATCGTAAAGTTTTTGTGCTGTACAAACCTGGCTATTTCTTGCGTGAACTTGGCAGATTAAAAGAGTACAAAGATGTAATGTACTGAGAACATGTTAATCTCTAGAAGTGGTAAACAAGAGATGTAAAACATTCCGTGAAATGAATATCCGCTGCGGAAACTACCCAGCTATTCTCGTTCCTAAACCAACCAGTTCTCTCCTTCCTTAACTCATCAGGCTGGAATGATAGTCAAGACCAAGCTTTAGCTAGAGTCCTTAGTTTTGCAAGCCACATCCTTATATCCACGCAAGCGATTCTCAACTTGTAAATAGGCTCATATTAACCGATTCTGGTTTAACCGCTGTGTATTTATGCACTAGTCCAGATCATAAGTTGAACGTTTAGGTTACAAACCGAATTCGGACTATCATAATTGAAGCCTTTGTTCACAAATTCAAAACTAGCAGCCAGGAAACGTTAGTGTAGATGAACATCATGCGACGTTTATGTAATTTGATGTCTTTATGTACATTTTGATAGCATTATTCCTTATTGTTGCCAGGTGACTTCTCTTCCAGAAAGTCGTGTAATGTACACATTACTCACACGCATATCTGACCGAAGGTTCAGACGTAACGTCTCAATCAGGTGTACTGTTGAGTGACTGGGAGATCGATCAAGCTGATCGCCTCTGAAGCAGAAAGGCTGGTATATGACTTCACGTTCAAGTAAAGATAGTTGTTATTCTTCAGTCGTAACCAAAAAAAACTTGATTTTAACACGTCATTTCCGTTTGAATCAGCCGAAACTTCCGTCTGAACGTACAGCTACACCCAGACTTAAGTGATTTCCAGTTTAGGACGCTATTTGAACATTATTTGGTCCAAATGAGCACCCACCGCAAGAGCACTTGGACCGGTCAGTATCTGTATTTTGAAAGCGCAGTTGACCGATCTCATAAACAAATTTTGGGGTGCACGTTGCTTGATCAGGCAAGACATTTTTACTGAAGATACTGTTCGAGAAGAGGTGATCTTGCTACATCCCACCCTACAACTAGTCGGTTAACCTTGGCTGTTCATTGCATGATTTAATCAGTCCCTTGAAGTAAGAATTCGACCCTACGTAGTGTTTAAAATGCTGGTATTTCCTTGTCATCTGTTTAAGGGCGATAGTGTACGCCAACAAATTCACTATCGTCTGATTAGTTCTGTCGCAAGAACTTACAGTGCGTTCTCCCCAGCGATTCTGTTCAGCACATTCGGGATCCCAATGCCCTGTGTGAAACAACTGGTACCCGAGTCATCCAAATCCAGCGTTGTCTGTTGATATCGATGTGGGTGTGGAGCACCTTACATAGGCAGTACACAGCGCCAGTTGCAAAACCAAGGTTATCGAGTATATCCCGAAATGGACAGAAAATTATAGCTCAAGCAAACACATGATGTCACAGATGGGCATAGAAACAACTAGCTTGCATCATCCATCACACGTCACATTCTAATGAGGCAACACTAGTGTGATCCTACAACAGCATTTCGCGTTACATTCTCCACGTCACAACGACGAACACTACGCTGTACTGGAGCCATTCCGAAGGTTCACCCCTGTGCCTTGTGTTCAGAATCTACTGTATATATGGTTGTCACTACCATGGTAGGGACAATGACAGTGAATTCTGATAGTTGAATTTCATTGGTATCTTGCTCGATTTTTTTAAATTCTTAAAACAATTGTTGCCGAGCTTTGTTGAAAGCTTATATCCGCTGCTCCCCTACCCTCGTTAATGGCTTGTCTGAGTATGGCAGCTTGCTAGATGTCTGGACTCATGTTCTAGCTGCCATTCCAACTGAATTTCAAAGTGTGTTTCGTACGCCTTGAAAGATGAACAAATTTAAACCGTCGAAACCTTCACATGTTCAACAACGATAAAATCATAAAGGCTATCGGTTACAGCAGCTGAATTGGAAGTGTAACCAGAAGATTTTGAATTTGCTTATGTACCGAGTGAGCAGCAAGTCCGTACATACTGTTATGCACTCAGATAGTCATTGCTCACAGGAGAAAAGAGTTAGGGGTTCGTCAATATTGTCTACTTAAGGGATCCGTGAGGAAGTACATGCTTGAGTCCAGGCATTCAAAGGCACGTGTTTTGGTCCTACAGGAGTAGGTGTAAACGAGAATGGACAACGAAAGAGATAATGACAGTTAGTTCCGGTAAATTTGTCGGCGGAACACCTGTGCACTTCAGAATCGAGAACAACTATGGTATTCGTAAGATCTATGTGTCCAGCCATGGCTTTGAGGCAGATAATTCATGAATCTATTTGATTTTTTCTGATGTCTTTGTTAAACGACCATGAAGGACACTAGAGAACAGTGTAGCCCGCACGAAATTAGGTAACCGCTTGTGGGTTCTGAAACCAGGTGATGAGTCCTGGAAAATGTTCTCAGACAAACTTCGTGAAAATTGGACCTCTGATTATGGAATGAAGTAAGTTCCAATCTTTTAAAAGATTAGGAGTTGTAAATGGATAAATCTCGTGACCGTAACTGTGCATGCTGTGTGTGTGGCATACACACATGTAGGTATTCAAGTACTTGCCAGTGTTTATTTAGCGGTGTACTGCTGTATCAGGTCGTTCGGTAACATCTAGGTGCTTTTAGGGTGGTCGGCTGGAACCAAAGAGATTTACAGAAATGATGCCGTCATACGAGCCGTCATGTCTGAAATTTAATCCCCTTTCTCTTCACCACACCTTAAGCGAGACTTCAGTTTTTGTACCTGCCCAGACAGTTCGGTTGCTGTTATCTCAGAATAGAGTTAAGGTGCACTCTGGAACTTCCTACTTACTAGTTTGTTCACTCATGATCTTGCCGGTGATGCCCTATCATGTCTTGTCGGTTCAGTGATGGTAGAGTTTACGTGTGGAGCGGAAACAACGTACATCGAAGCAATTTAACGTCTGTCGCTTTCACAGGGAGTTGGTGGTATTTGGTCAACGTAACTTAAACAATACTCACAACTAAATTCAGCTATCCAATTTCCGCAAACGTTTCAGGTGGACCTCTTTGAAAACAAGCACCAGATTCGAGTTTTTCTGTTATCAGGACTTATCATAAATGCTTATCTTTGCAACAGAGAGAAGTTAAACTCTGATCGCGTCCTCATGAGGTAACTGTGTTGACCATTGCATCACTGACAATAGAGTGATCGAATGTTCAAGCGCATTTACACGCGTGTAATGATGAGGTTACCCAAACCCGTCGATAGCAGCGCTCAACTAAATTTTGTCTATCCTTTAGATACACCAGTCGTGTTTAATGTGAATTCAGTAGAGCAGTGGTCAACACGGTTAGTTGATAAAAGCGTGTCTAGATTTCAGCTCTCGGCCGTGACAAGCATACGCACTACTGACAAGCTGTAATGAAAGTGGCATTAGAGGTTAATACTCGTGTTTTACAAATGAGCCATAACTCTATATTTGTACGGCCTCATTTTGAAAGCATATCGTCTTCGAATCCTGTCTATGGGTCCCGGCACAACATTAACCTTCCTTAGCTGAGGAAAGCTTGACCAATCAAACAGGCTGTTTACGGTCGAGCTCACCAAAACGTGATACCAATATTGAAAAGTGGCACAGTAAAGTCAAGAGTGATGTCGAGAAAGCTGGCCGACTGTTATCTCTTGATCCATCCTTGTGCACACTCAACGTAGGAGTCATTTGGTAGACGGTTAGTCTTGTCGACTTCCAAGCAACTGGATCATCCTGATTTCACCATGTAGTCGACCTAAATACTCCGATTGTGAATTTATTCATCACTTCTTTCAAAAGTCGTCTTCTACACAAATTCTAGTTGACAGGAGCTCATGATGTTGCTAGGACATTCGGACACTCCATGAAACAGGCAACTACACTCATCTGCAATAATCTTTTAGAACTTGGAAATGTGACAAAAACTTTCACGGGAGCAATATTATTCAAGTTGTGCCTACACTGGGGAGGACAAAGACTGCCACCGAAGTAGGTCAGCGGAAGTTGCTAGCGTCACTCTTTAACTTGATTCACCTAACACTGACTGATATTCTGCCTTCAGCGACAAAGTCGGCTTCCGCATACGTCCCGTGATTACTACGCGTCAATGTCCTAGGGGGAGATAGGACGAATCGGGTGCACACATCTTGTCTTATCATTTACCTTCAGTCGCTTGTAAGAACTGGTCACTATGCTGACACATCACCGCACGCTGAATGAGAAAGGGTACACTTGCGCACCATCACAAAACCTATTGCGAACGTGCCTGAGAACACTATGGTTGACCTTCACTCATGTGCTAAATGAATTCTAGGAGTTCAGTAAAACCCCACCCGTGTCCCTTCCATCGAATGACAAGTAGCTGGTAAAGATTGTGTGACCCTCCGTATGCCCCAAAATATATCTGCTGTTAATTGTAAGTAGTGAAACTGCCTGTCAACATTATTGTAGCTTCAGTTCCCAACAACTAGACAGATAGTGAGTTAAGTGTGCTTTGCGAAACCGTATAACGTTGATGCTACGAATGTTGGGCATAGTGGGGGAAATGTGGGGATACGAAGGGGCGTCCACTCCTGATGTGTCTATGTTTCACAGCAACAGGAAATTCGGTAAAATACTCTGTATTCTAACTTATTTCGAGAGGTTTTGGGTGTTCTTGACTGGACGGGTTTAGGTACTTCTGGATCAATCTGACAAATGGTTGACGTGATCCAGAATTGCACTTGGTAGATTGAAATGACCAGTAGATCATCCTTGCATATTGGTAAATCAACATACCATTGTAAAGTGCTCTAAGCAGAAGGCAAACATTAACATGGCCATAATGGAATTCGGTAATCGGCCGGAACTCTACGCCACAGACCGGTAGGTCACATTTGTGACATTATCTTGTCCGCGTATTTTTTGGGGTTGTGACAGAACATGTCATAATATCCAAGGTCGTACTATTTGGCGAATGGGCCAAAAGCCATCTTGAGCTGTTTATTGAGAAACAGATTGGGAATAACAACGTTAGGAGTAAGTCGTACGTATGTTGTTTCAACCACTTCGGGTAGCCTTCCTCAGGAGTGTTTTGTTCGAAATCACATTAACAAAGGAACAGAGGTCACGTGGAATTTGCCGTGGTTAGGTCAATTTGTGCTGCATCTGACCTGCTTGGTCTAACCCTTTGCCCATTAAGTGAGACAGGCGTAGATAAGACGCGTCCGGTTCTGGTGCCGTTTATCCATCTACGCCACACTACAGACAGGGGTTTGCTATCATTGTGATTAACACAAGCGTGCTGTTTGTAAATGGTAAGAGCTTCAGCACAGCACCGCTCCGCCTAAGAAGTTAGACCCTTGTGAATCACTCGAGCTTAATCAAAACCTACGTTGTGATTCTCTGACAGCGCATGTAGTGTGATGGCCGAATCCTTCCCTAGCTTCTGAATTTGATAGGCGTGTTTAGAAGGAAACCTCGTGTGCCTCTTGTTTTCGGCAACACGTACTTTCAGTTGCTTACTTGTCTCGCAAATGTAACTGGCGTTGCAATCACCGCATTTGATTTCGTAAACGCAGTCTGCCTGGTCGCTCATAGAAGCTAGATCCTTCGGATGCGTCTCCAATCGGTCTAAGGTAATATCTAACCGAAATACTATCCGGATAGCGTACTCAGAGAGAATGGAACCAATTTTTTCATATGTTTATTCACAACAAGGTATTTGCATAGTAGACTTGAAAGTTCTGGTCGTTTTGGTCTCCTCCTTAGTGGACATACGCTTAATTGTGTTCTCAGTAAATGCGTTTTGATAGTGATCGTCTGCTAGCATTTCCTTAATATGAGAAATCACTTTTGTTCTGGATGGTTCAGTGGCGCAGATCTGATTAGCTCTACTGACGAGGGATTTGCTGACTGCTCTCTTCATACCGATTGGATACGACCAGAATGGGTTGGTTTACAGTAAACAGAAACCTACAATCTCTGTTACTCGTCAAACTTGACGAGACAGACTAGAAAATCAAGTGAGCTTTCATCGCTTTCAGTTTCCAATGTGACTACGATGTCGTTGCATTTTGAGTTAAGAAACTGTAGAGATTGGTTGCGAGCAGTCCGTTTCATGACTACGAATGTGTCATCTATATACCGCCACCAAATTTGTGGAAGGCAGATAAATTTACTCATCGCTTGTGTTTCCAGGTATCCTAGGGTAAGATTGGCTACTGCATTTGCAACAGGAGAACCCATAGCTACACAGTCGGTTTGCCTGTACAATATTTTGTTGAGTGTGAACAAAGTTGAGTGTAAACAAAGCCCAAGGCCAGGTACAATTTCGAAAGACGACAAATTAGTACGTGCACCAAGAGAATAATCGCTTTCTAATAACTCTTTAACAACGGCACTGGTACACTGGTGTCAAGGGAGGTCACATCAAAACTACGAAAAGTTTCATCACAACTTAATGTCCTATGCTCGAGCCTGTCAACGAAATCAAAAGAGTCTTTAACGTGGCTTACCAACTTGTTCTGGTACGGTTTGATTATGTGGCAGATGAACTTGGCCAGCTTGTAAGTTGGGTTTGTGGTGTGGTTAACAGTAGGTCTTATGAGTATTCCTGTAGAAACATGAAAGACGGTTACTCTTAGGATTGAGCACGAACCAGGTAGACTGCCCAAGTTTTACTTTGATGCCTCGTGAGCAGTTTCATGTGTTATTCTGCATCTGTTTACCAGTAACATGTTAAATATGACACCCAAATTGCTTGACTTCATTTGTAGTAAATTTCGTTGCGGATATCTTACAACTGGGTTGTTTACCTCCTGATCGGCGAAGCAACGGCAATAAAAAACCACAGAGGTCACAGTTACACCTTGTCATAAGGCTTATAGGACTGTAGGATGCTGCTGTTTACCTAAAACTTGATAACACTATCCAGCTGTCTCAACTTCTAGTGTCCGACGAATTTGCAAATGATCGAATAGCTTGTAAAAGTTATGTGGCTTAGTCCGGTTACCGTATTCATCAGTGTTAGCAAGTCCTGTTTGAGCGGCTGTTCGAAACCGTTAACTTGTACTGATCCTGAAACTCTCAATGTAAACTACTGCTGACCGGAACACAGTGGATAGTATGCCATACAATGGATAAATTCGTTATCAGTATGACACTTCCCAGAGACCTAGATTGAACTCAGTGCTTTCTCATTAAAAGGTTGCAACACATCATGAGTTCGAGTTGCGTTTCACAGTGTTACACTTCTGTCAAGCAAACACAGGTTACCAAAACTTTGGTTCACGTAACTTTAGTGTGCATGGCCGTCTGTCTGTAGAAAGTATCGGGTAAAACAAAAACATTCAGACGAACTGTTTCTAATCTCTATGATGTGGAGGAGAATGAAACCCGGGAGACCATCGATATTTCAGTCACTTGGTCCGGATAGAATACACCCAGTATGCTTATGAACCTCGGAAACTAATACGGTAGAACCATCACAAATACGATTTTATCATCCCTGTCAACTTAATGTACACCGATGGCCCGTAACAACTTCATACTGACGCCCTTACACTCAAAGATAGGTGCACAACCGATTAATAAATATAGACAACAAATAGCCTTGTTTCAGTGATCTGATAGGGATCTTATTTAATATCTTCCTACTAAGATGGCATGTCTTAAACACTTCACAAAAGAATAGATGAGATGCGTTCAAGAGTATTCATATGTTAGAAAACTAACGACTGTTATATACTTTTTAAATCTAACAATCATCGAAGGTTCATCTGTAAGCATGATCTATTTTGGTTTGTTCAAAAACACTGAATCGAGTTAGCCACACCAATTTGGTAACGAACATTTAGAATGGTGGCCTCAGTTAACCCTTTCTTAGGCGACTAAACAATCATCCAGTAGAATTTATATGCAGTATTCGCGTAAATGGACAGTCATCAGCCTGATTCCTGGCCACTAACGGTGTTTCCTAGGAGACCACTCTGGGTTCTTCGTTATTCTTTCCAATTGTTCTGAAATTACAGTGCATTTTAAAATCACCAATACTTTTTAAGCGATGTATGCAGAAGTCAAGCAAGTTGTTGAATGTTTAGAAACTAAGATAATTCTGTGGAATTACTGAAGCTGTTTTAACCTGTGAACAAGGAACAAACACTTGTCACTCCGCGTGAACACGTGTAGGCTCACGCACATTCACCTTCAGAATCTTACAGACTATTGCGCTTATATTACTGTCACATCCACCTCCAGCAAAAACGCCGTCGCGGCTCGTTTGTACTCAAGAACACTCTCCATCTTATACGTATTCGGTAGGCACACTCACAGTCACTCACTATAATCAGATGTTGCTATAACCGATTGCCCCACCACAGGTTTCTGTCGTATTAGACAAAACGTCTCCATATGTGGACGATAACTAACATTTTATTGATACATAATTTGATAGTGTTAACACGTCGAACATACAGTTCCAAAGGACAAGTATTGCAACATAACATTCCGCAGAGTGCCGCATGATTCGTGACTAATTTACGATTTGGGGGGAACTGAGAATGGTGTGGCATATTGGAACCTGATGTTGAGTAGATCAGATAAAGATAAACCGATAGATATTCTCAGTTTTGGACTATCGGTGGCAGCCAGAATGCGTGAGAGAAAAATATGGGAAGAGTTGAAGAAGAACGCAGCCATACTCAGTTCTTATGTGTTCTGCAAGCTCTCTTAAGCGTGTATCCAACCAGGGCTGACTAACAACGGAAGTGAAAGGTCGGGCATCTCGCACTGAGGCTGTCTAAATATCTGATTTGGAATCCAGAATGTATGCTTCAGGTCTACGGTTGAATTCGTTTACCGATTATGTCGACATGACGGTCTCTGTTGAACTCTTGCAGGTTAGATTTACCTTGATGCACTTCCCTTCAGGTCAGAGGGCTAATTTGACACATCTATTTTAACGGTTTTTCTCTTAAGGGTCTGTCTGGGTTAGGCAGATGAAAATTTCCACCGAGCGGCGATTTTGATAGTGATTCCTATATGCTAAGACTAAAGACCTTCTAACCTGTCGACCATTGATCGGAAACTGTGTCGGTATGCGTAACCCAATGTCGAAACGCACCTTGTGTCTTCTTTATCCTTTTTTCTAGGAATAATGTCCTTTATGAGGTGATACGATAAGCTTTTCCAGTTAGCACAACATGAGAACCACCATCAAGTGGAAACTTACTTTCTGAAACCTTTACCACTATGTTCGCATTCTTATGGAATCTTCACATGGAGACCAACATATAGCCCCTCGCCCTATCATAAGATGTTAGGTTCCTCTTGCAAATGTACACAGAAGGACCAATAGAAAAGCGATGGGGCTCAAGAAAAACGTCCGTTCGAAGAAGTTGGCGGTATTTAGTCGAATCTGAGTGTACTACAAATAAACACAACGCACCGGATATCAACTAATCTCGTCTTAACAGGCGGAATATGACACTCGGCTGTCATTTCTTGAAACTATGTTATCGAGCTGGCAGATTTTGTCGACGCAGAACGTTCTCACATTGGAACACACTGCTCAGCTGTACTGACGCAGCGGAATCTGTTGGGAGATTTAAGAACATACTTGGTAGGTGTGTGTTTGAGAAACAAGGTGCACTTTTCCTGACTACTCACCTAGGCCAAAACCGCGTGTCAGCAAGTGGGTATATTTGTCAGCTTGTTACCTTGGTGAGTTTCAGTGTTCACTGCTATTAAAACTTCACCCCAGTAAACTGACGTGTACTTCCTTTCAACTATATCAGTTCCGTTTTCCTTCATCCTTACAAACCATTTAATACATTTTTCATGTGAATAACAAAGCCAGAAACGCAAGAACAAAGGACATTTAGCCTCTTGCAAAAATGTATATAAATGCGTTAACCTGAGTTTTTATGATATGCACAACCATTAACTAGATCGGATGTATACTGTTTAGCGTCAAAAATATTCACTGGTGTTCAACACTCTGGTTGAGACACAGTCTTCGTGATAGGGTAACTGTACACAAATTTCGTCTACAGCATTGTAAAAATGTGACAGTAATCACGGCTGCTTAAGTTTCGTCGTAGTGAAGCTGTAGATGGTTGCTTCACCCGTGCTGAGTCTCACGAGCAACACGCACGTCAACGATTTGAGCCCACGGTCTTTATGTAGTCGTCAGCGGTATAATTTAAGCAATTACCCATGTGTACATATATATATGTACATTCACAAAAATGTGCTCTCGCATACTTTCCATTAAGTTTGTTGTTTGTGCACCATGGTCTTTTAGACGAGTCTCGACTAACATCCAGAAAACTGATTTGGTTCTTCAGCTTTATTAGTGTTAAGAATACACAACAAGATGGAAACGGTTATCCACCACTCTACCGGTGGCTAGTGAGACCAAACTCATGCAGAATCTCTGGCAAACCCTTCTGTGAATAACTTGTTGGTTGAAGATTTAAGGGCTGCCATTGAGGTGGATAGCACCTTTCTTGATTCAAAATCACTTACTGGGTCACGGATAGTGTGACGGTGCATGGTTTTCCTGTTTACCATCGAAATTCTCGTGAAACTTTCAGTTGTATTTAATGATTTTTTTACGGACCACAACCCACTAACGCATCTGTTTCAAATACCCGAGAATCAAGCCCAATTCGAAAGGGGACAAGATCTGTAAGTGAGACTCCCCTCTTTTCGGATGGACACATTCTGCTTCATTACTAGATCGTGCTAGCAGCAGCCACAAGGTTTGGAATTTCTGACTGATGTAAATATCGTTAGAAGCCATTTTACACAAGGTCTGATGGGTCAGGTATCATTCCGATAAGATCCGCTATCCGATGTGTTCAAAAAGTGACTGGACCGATTAAACTGGATCGGGAGTGTGTGTCAGATGAGATTTATTGGGGCAACAGGATACCCCTCCTTTTCAAGCTCCTTTTACTTCACATATTTAGGCGACGGACTCAATGCCACTATTTATTTATTTAGATTGCTGATCATCGTCCACTAGCTGTAGTTTGTCAAATCAATACTAACCCTGCAGTATCGCTAGCAGCAACTAATGGCTGCAAGATCTCAAACTAATTGGTTGATAGCCATTTACCGCGCATAGTTTAACATGCATTTTAAAGTTAACCTGACAGAATTGAATCAATCTATGAGACTTTCAGTTACATTGCACAGATTGCATACTAAAGAGTCCAGAGTGAATAAGTAGCCGTCAAACTCACGAATAAGGGGGAGTAGAACTGACACTGATTACTTCTTAAGACAGATTGACACCTTAATGGATAGCAGAGTTGTTAAACGAACAGTGAACTGTTCTAAACTGTTACGAAGGATCGGGTTTATTAGGTTCAGTCTTAATGACTCACTCTGTTAGACAAGAACAGGAGATTGTTGAACACGATACATCAACTCGTTCCTCTGTCTCTGCTGCTTCCCGACTCACTCCGGGCAGTTGCTGCTTCAGCGCAACATTCAGTACGCGTGACGACCTATATTTCACTTCCCCTATTCATTGTTAACCATTATTTTCAATTCAGATAAAAATGTTTCAAGTGTAGAATGCATAAAAAGTGTTTTTTCTCCTATCAAGTGTGTGTTTTAACTTGGAATGTATGCTATGCAATCAACCGAGCGACCGTGCTTAGTACACTGACAAGTTAGATGGGAAGTAGGTGGATGGTTAGGTAGGTAGGTAGGTCTGGCGTGAATGTAGACTTCGTTGGTGTCGATTTTATTGCCCCCACTTGAACGAACAGAAAGACAATGAGAGAGGAAATCGCAAAGGATGTACAACTTTTTTCAAGTGTTTTACTAACACTGGGAGTGGTGGTGATGGTGATGGCAGTGTCTATAATCAAACTGAATTTATTACTGTATTCATCTGGCTTGGACACAGTGAGTCTACCTATCAGGGGGTGACAAATGCGAGAGTGAGGTTGATTTGCCAATTCGGAAAAACAAGTGATCTGGAGGTTTTCATGCTCGAACGTAGATGTGTATGGACAGTCACGAGGGTGTGAATATGTGTCTGCTTTCGCATCCAGAGATCAGTGGGGAAGGGGAGATGGAATAGTGTTAGGACGAGGGCCAACCGTTGTGTGTGTGTGTGTGTGTGTGTGTGTGTGTGTGTGTGTGTGTCTGTTGACTTCGTGTATGCGGCACACTAGACCCAACAAACTAGTATGCATTCCCCTAACACTACATATTATAAGTGTTGATCTAGGCTCTGAGTTAACCCTATCCGAAAAACCACATTAAAATGTCTGCAAGCAGCCCTTCACTATTAGTGGTTTATTTCGCTCGAGGTGACGAACTTCGTTTAATGTTATTCTTATTTCACAATCTGTAATCAACCTAAAATTGATGTGTAGTGGTCAGGAAGAATGCAGATTTCAGTTTGGCAAAGTGGAATCATTCGAGTAAGACTTGAAACTACAACAGATTGAATAAACACTTGAGTCGCTTTTGAATAAATAACTGCCTCATAACAGGAGATGGATCAAAATTTACGGTAAACGTTACGGGAAAATGGAATATGCTGGAATGGCCAGAAAACGGATTATGCTAGATTCTTGGCCTGAAGGATCACGAACCAGGGTTTGCTCACTTGACGAATTGTTAACACCGCTTACCTTTCCTCAGCTATCATAACAGTAATTGTCGGAAAAATCCCATAAGATCAGAAGTAACGAAGTGACGAACAATTGTTTTCGATAATTCTTTCTCAAGTCATTACAATTACATAGGTTTAATCAAGGCGTCATAAGACAAACCGCAAAAACAGAGAGTGACTGTCAACGAATAACATTAGATGTAGATGTCGTATTCGGCCGGATGTGTTATCATTGAAACGTTACACCCTCAATAAGTTACACACGGCACAGTCCATCGCGGCAAAAATGGAGAGGAATCTTGGCCAACGGCAAGTTGCAACAGACGGTGTAACAGTGGATGAACGTCATAATTTTGAGATATACGTGAGTAAAATAATATCCGAACGGACGAGAAAGAAGCAGTTAAAACTTGACCGGGGAATCAGCGATGTGAAACCTCAGTCACAATTCCCAAGGAACCCGGAAAGGTACGTTCATAATTTGTCCAAGGTTGTACTTGACGATACTTTGCTTGAAATATTGTCGTTAAGACGTAAGTTTTGTTGTCCACGCCGTAAAGATGATCAGTTAGAGATCGAAGTCCAATTTGAGAACCTATTCAACCAAACGCTCCACCCGAGTCACTCATCTGATGCCAATCTTCAGCAGTTTAAATTTGAGTTGGTCAGTAACTGTTACAAATATCACCAATCAAATATATCTCATAAGAGTCCAATAACCCGAAAGCATCTGAATGCCCTAGGAATTTTACGTACACATGATGATATTTTACTCACTTCACCAGACAAAGGCACCGGGATTGTTGATTCCAAATAAATCTGATTATATTGAGAAGATGCCATCGATACTTTCAGATATTAGCAANCGAATAAATCTGATTATATTGAGAAGATGCCATCGATACTTTCAGATATTAGCAACAGGGCCGTATCATACAAACTCAGTTTGACAAGACGAAACCAACTGGTTCCATCATCCCACGTTTATATGGATTGCCGAAAATCCCAAAAGTGGTTGTCCATTTAGGCCGATACTCGATATGTGCAATTCATCGTATCACTCAACTGCTAAGTGGTTGGCGAAAATACTAGAGTCTATACGACGAAAATTGTGCTCATATAGTCTCCGTGGCACTTTTGAGTTTGTGGATTCCGTGAAGGACATTAATGTTAGACGCCCTTACATGGACTCCCTTGATGTCACTTCGCTGTTCACAACTTTTTGTGATCAGATAGAACAACCAGAAAGCATGTTTGGACTACGAAAATCAGACTTGAAAGAATTACTTTTGCCTTGTACCCTCAATGTTCAGTTCATGTTCAATGTCGGGCCACATCGACAATCGGATGGAGTAGCAATGGGATCTCCATCAGGTCCAATGCTGGCAGACGTATTCATGGGTAAATCAGAATCCCATCTTCAGCCAACTATTCAGGGTCTCCACATGTACTGCCGATATTTAGGGGACATATTCGTTGTTATACAGTCAGAAGATGAGTTAGCAACCGTCCTTCGGGCTCTCAGTGGAGCACATGCTTCACTGCGCTTTACCTCAGAAGAGGAATCTAACGGCGGGTTCCGTTCCTTAGATGTCAAATTGACCAGACGTCAAGATGGTATACTGAGTAGGTCGGTATATCGTAAACCTACATGGACAGATTAATACGCAATCGCCAACAGATTCGTGCCCCTCAAACAGAAACCAAAACTAGCCCAATGCCTGGCAAACACAGCAAGAAAGATTTGTTTAGATGACGCAGTGGAGCAGGAACTGAAAACGATTGGAAATCTATTGAGGGAAATTCGGAGCAATTCATCCATTCAAGTATGACGGCCAAAATCCCGCATGAGGTAATGCCCACATCTTAAAAGAAGACCGTGTTTAAAAAACTCCCGTTCAAAGGGGATGCTGTAGCAGAACGGTTCAAGTGGTGCATGTACCGGTCACTTAGACGCACCTTCCCAGCGGCAACCTTAAGAAGTTGGTTCACAACAATGCCGATGTTAAGATTGAGCCTGAAAAACAAGCTATCAGTCCACGATCAATCGATGCTTGTGTATTCATTTTCATGCTGCTGTTGTACTGCAGAATATGTTGGTCGTACGAGTAGGCGCTTGTCAAAAAGGATCAAAGAACATCATCCAACTTGGATCGGTACCGGTGGCCGTAAATTAATTACCAGCGCCATTGTTGCACATCTAGCTGACAGCAACCATCGCATAGACGTTAACAAGGCATTCGGGGTTATCTACAGAATGGCCAACGCTCAACCAAAAACACCCCGTCAGCGCATTCTGGCGACCGCCGAATCGATTGTAATCAGATTACGCAACCCTGACCTGTGCTGTCAAAAGAAGTTTGTTCAGTCCTTGAAACTTCTGTGGTCACGGATCTATCATGCCCAGTCTAACCACACACAAACATTTGACTCTGCCGTGTGACATAACACCCAGTCAACGTCCGGTCTAGACCTTATCAGTTATTGTGTGGAGTATAGTAATAGCCACCAATGTCATTCGTTAACAGTCACTCTCTGTTTTTGCCGCTTGTCTTAAGACGCCTTGATTAAACCTATGTAATTGTACTGACTTGAGAAAGAATGATCGATAACAGTAATTCACAATGATCACTAACAGTGCAGATCCCGTATATAACAGCGGATGGTCAGCCATAACCTTGTTACACCATTTGTAAGATATCCGCACCAAATGTAGTACGAATGAAGTTGAATAGTTTGGGCGTCGTGTTTAACATGTTATTGATATACAGATTGGGAATAACACAACGTTTCGAGCAAGTCGTAATACTCTACGTTTCAACCACCTCGGGTGGCCTTCCTCAGGAGTGTTGTAATCGAAATCGATTTCGAGGTGGTTGAAACGTAGAGTATTACAACTTGCTCGAAACGTTGTGTTATTCCCAATCTGTATATCAATAACTTGTTACACCATCATTGAAGTCAGTGTGCAGAGGACAAACAAACCACAGGAATTGCCAAGGAGAAATTAAAATTTCGCCAAACCCAAGTATTTTTTTACTACAATAGCATCCGATCTGGTATGAAACAGCTGTTTGTGTGTAGGTCAATGTCAACATCCACAAAGGTGCCCGAGTTGTTTACTGCTAAGTATGTGTATAGAAGGTCTTGAATAGTTAAGTACATTGAGAACAGAAATAAAATGTACGTTGCGAAATGTTGGTGTTGCATTTACACTCATCATTCGTAAACGCAGAACACACAAAATACTACACACACACTGAGGCAGATAGGGAATAGGCATGTACACGTTCGCAGAGTACCGTGTCATCAAAATTGTGGTTACCCGATGGGTTAGAATAATCACTTTTACGCGCACAACGCCAGCTGATGAGCTCTGATCGGAGTAGTTTCAGTAACTAGCAGAGTTCTGATAGCGTAACAACATTCGGAGTGAGTTAACTAGGTCAATCTGGCTGTCTGTTTTCATGAGGTGTTTAGCAATCGATCATGTGGGATTTCGTGTGACGGATTAACCGGTTTCATAAGGCTGTCGTCAACTGTTTTAATTATTTCGAGACATGTTCTACTACTCGGCTAGATGGATGTAGGTCTGTTTTTCCTATGCAATCGTCATCGCAACTGCAAACAAAGTGACAGACAACGCGCGAGACAGGAATGTTAGACAAACGGCATTCTTGATTGTGTAGATTTGGTCCCGGTAGTTTGAACCAAACACAACTTGCAACAACATATGTGTGAAATATGGCAGATTTCAACTTGTGCTTGATGTCAGTTGCTAGGTGATCCACTCTGAGTTAGAAAAACAAAAGATATTCTTCTTTTGGGCCTTTCGAACTGACTCACTGAAATTGTTCATCATGTTATGAGCTCCTGTGGACTTCTCGGGATAGCCAGGGGAAAACTGAGGAAGTGGGAATACGGATAGCCTCATGTTACTTTACTATGAGCAAACCGTTGTATCGTCCCACCTTCACGTCTATCAGTGAGTACGTCTAAAGAAGTTGTAACACAACTGGATCATGAGACAAAAACAAGTACGGATGAATCAAATTATGAAGGTTGCAGATGAACCAGTCGAAATGCTCAATGTTGACAAAAACCAAAATATTATCAGCATAACACTTGCGCAATAAGGCGTTTTATCGGGACTATCTGAGTTTTTCTCGATCGTTCTTAAGAATATAGCAGCCAATGTTGAACCTGACGGATTATCATTCCGTCTGTTTGTCTGTGAGTGTGGTGTATTATTTTTATATCTTGTATGTTTACATTTGATGACAGTGAACGAAAAGTCAACAAGTCGCAGCATAGCCTTCTGCTCCGCTGAAGAAGTCAGATTAAACCCAAGGCTCTAAGAATCGATTTTTATAATGATTCTACGTTCATCCGATTTTGTCGTGTTTGCTTGAAGCCACGGAGCACATATATGTGAAAACCAACAGCCTACAGTGGTTTTCTCAACAAGGTCTCATTGGTTGCCACCGTATCGACAAAAATGACGAGTTATTACCGTGGAATAACTCACCTGAAGAGCTACTACACAGAATTAGCTCTTGTGGCTATTCTTACAATGACTCTTATGCTAAATTTTGTGTGTAATAACTGAACCCTTTACTATTAGTTTAACAATTGGTAAGTCAAAGGAATGTTTCCGGAACGGTTATGGTAGCATACCTCCGAATTAGTCAAGCAGCTATCATACCATACGACAACCATATAATTAAGGTAATTCTGGATTGAAATCGACGTTACCTTTAGTGTATCTACTCAAGTGACGGTGGCCTGTTCTGGTCCTGACCCGAAATGTTCTCACAAGCTTCATTTCATAAGATGCTTTGTTACTCAGAAAGTGGAACGCTTACTTTCTGGCGATTTGACATGTGATGTTATTAACAGTTATCCGCTCGTCCCAACCGGGGCATATGTTTAATAAATTGTTACCATATGTCCCAGTTTACAACACAAAGGACAGAATAAACATACCAAAAACCAGCAACTATATACATAACCGATTTGTAAATATGCATTCTTAGGCATATCTGTCTACTTGAACAGACAATAGTTCATTATTGTTCCCAGGCACGTGATTCATTCCTTATTGAAGCGAATGAGGTAATGCCTATGAGTTAGTACACACTATGTTACTCAACTGGTACTATTGTGAAGTTGTTGCAGTTTTTAATCGAGGCCAGACAAAGAGTCGATTACATAAAATTTCAGTTAGATTAAGTGTTGCACACCTTTTCGGTTAGTGAACACCTGATGAAGCAGAGTAGGTCATCACAGATGGCATATGTTCTAGCAGGTATCTCGAAGATTTGATACGCAACTGTCAAATGTTAACAAGTACACCGACTGGGTTCGTCTGAAGTTGTCATATCGGCCAAACTACTCAGTAGTAACACAATTTCATTGCTCAACATTGGTGTTGATGGATTGTACCGTGTACTGCTTGGGAAATCATGCCAGGGCAGTCGATCCATTCGATCACTTGGTGGATTCCATGTGAGACAGATGGAGGAGTGGTAACCGAGTCTACGTGTGAAACTCCCAAACTCCCGGCTTGGCTTCTTAGCCCAGCTGGTAAAGCACTTGCCGCAATTGGGCGTGCCGTTTCTATCGCCGCCTTGAATCACGCCAACACCCTGACCTTTCACAAGTGAACATCTTCCAAACTATCAAATCTGCCACCCTACTCTTCAGTAATTAGGAATTCAGTGGACATTATCGTACATGCTGGACCATTTATTTGGAACGTACATGCTCAAATCAAATTACTCGTTCCCACTGCTATAAAGCCATTTACGATCGTACCTTGAAGGTGTTACAGATGCATACGTCACCGCGGTTATAAAAACCGACCTCACCAGCCAATATAATTCATTTAAGCACAGTCAGCACGGAAGGGCGCGAGACCGTAGGACCTACCAGTTTCCATGTATAAGTATATATAGATGATACTTTACCTGATTCCGACGAATAGACAATGTTCATTCATCTGCCTATAATGGAAAATCATAAGTGGTAGTATGACAGTCCTCTCCAGCTGGCATACATACACACATACAATCCTACTGTCATAAATATGCACTACACACACGTGTATAGTTCCATCCATCTTTCTTCCACAGTTATATATGTCAGTCAATAAGTGTGTTGCAAGGCTATCATGACTTGTGCCTAATGTTTATCTCCAAACTTTGTGGTAATCAGTTTTCCTTCTTGGTGGGCTAATGCCAGATGACAGTAACTACACGCGTCCACATATACCAGGGACAGACACTTAAAATATGCACAGAACTTAGATGTGCAGGTCATAAATCATGCTCAACTGGGTGACACCCATGTCAACTGAGAGAAGACCGTAAACATCTTCGGTTAATAAGCTGCCTTCTATAATAATACGGATGGGAGATTTTTGTACACCTAACCTATGCATGTGAATCGGAGTCCATTTTCATACTCACCTATGAGTTCGAAATACACAAGTTATTTTTCAACAGCTGAAAACAAATTCAACATGATGTAATAACTCAAAATTATCTTGATTCATAGTCACACAAACACCTAAGTTTAAAGTGGATTGTGGCAACCTAAAATGGAGTGTGGCCCTTTCTTCAATGTGTTGAGCATAGTGCCACCTAGGTCAGTGTACTGCCCGTTAAGCACAGCCTGAATGTTGTTCGGACAACACTTGTAGATCGAGGGCGGTCTTAACTTTTGGATAGCCCATTTTGTATTGTGCCATATGTCTGGAAGATCACATATCACGCTGTACTTTGGCTTTCGGTGAAGTGTAACTCAACTGTTAATATATGGAACAGTGAGCAAGAATATCCAAACGAACAGGACTGCCGTTTATTACTGCTTCTGAAGAGTATGTTGCAAAACGGCAGTGATCGAAAGAGCTCATTAGGATCGAATTAGAATAACGGCTTTTGAATGTCTGATAGTGTGTAGGTACAAGAAAGTCGGAAGAAAGCTAGAAGTCACTTGTTCGAGGACAGCTGTCTACAGAATCTTGAATAACGTGTCATTTATGACTCAACAAAGATTCGGAATTTTCACAGCTGGCTGCTCATAACCAGATCTCTTGACTATTATGGACAGACGAGTGATAAATGGTGACCTTCATCACTGAACTGGTAGATTTGCATGATGGATGTAGTGCTGACATGGTTTGAGAAAACATCCAATAATTTCAAACCAGTACACGTTCGGAGGTAGCACGCTGGAAATCCGGGACTACGTTGATCCATTGACCTGGTCGGTGCTTACTTCGGGTCTGAATCCGCCTGAGAACCTGTCAGTCTTGTTGCCCGAAAAAAAGACTAATTTATGAGTCGAATCTGGAGCTGGCGGATGCTGTGTAAGAGGCATAGAGTTAGACTCCACAATCGTACTTGCGTTCTTTGATAAACAGTAAACAAAGGCCGCTTCCAGCAGTTCACATGAAAAACAAAACTCACGATCCATTTAACGAAGTCACAATCCCTTGTCTTTATTTTAATTGTGAGAAAAACTTTTACTTGTTACACGGAATGAATTTTTCGAACTATTGAATGTTGGTTTATGTTTGAACTCGTGCATATTTCTTGACTACAGGTGTGTACGACAAAACTAGTCTGTCAGTCACATGGATAAGTGACATGCAAAAATTCCAGTGTCTGCGCAACTGTACGATGGGGGATACTTTCTTATGGTTTTCTTCTACCTTCCAGTACTTAGCACTTTTCAGTAATTACGACGCCTAAGTCGAGAACAGATCAGGAATTAAAAATTAATTTAGCTGTGAAGCTCTTGACATGATCAATGTAAAACAGTTTTGTTTACAGCAGTGGTCTCAAACCAGAGTAACTCTTCAAGCAACTTGTTTAAAAGCTCTACGGTTACAAAGTCTTGACCAGTCAGACTAAGTCCGGCGTACCCAAATTGGACTTCCACATATCTCGAGCTACACATACATCCCTCTTTCCCCGTTCGTCTCATTCCGAAACCCAGTTGATTTCCCGTCACTATGTATGACCATCCTCTGTTTCTGTCAGGCTTACCGAATGTACAAAGTATTCCACCCAATATAATACCTGATTGTTTGTTATAGTCCGTATTGTTTTTTTTGACAATAGAAAGAACACTTCGCATGTGTGTTTAAGTTATTCACTTCGTAACTTAAGAGCCTTGAAAAATGCTGTTCTGCAGAAGATAACTTTGTACCAAACTTTTGTTCTGCTGACGGGCGTAGTAGGTTGGAGCGAAAAGCATTCTGCTCACCATGTAACCCCCTTATTCAAATATTCGGATATCGTTACATTCCTTACTGGTAACAGTCTAGAATTAACTTTTAACAATGAATGAAGTTGTGTGGAAAGGCACTTGCTTCGGCATCAATGAAATTGAGACTGAATCACTTGTCTGTATAGCATACATCTTCTGGGTGATCTGTTACGGACTCTGTAAACTATCGACTAGACATTATCAACTTCCAAAGTGAACTAATTATTCCACACTGCTTTGACGGAATTATCCATTTCGCTCTCAGTCGGTTACAATCCAGACTAACACATCAAAGTTGGCAAACAGCGGAATACCCCACGGGTGAGTGTATTCCACATAGACGGCTGGCTCTCATATAGACATTATGCACAATTCAATTTAGCCTAATTTCATCAATTGGAGGCTTATCTCATTTGCCTTTGGTATGGACAATTTGTCTCAAACAATGGCCATTTACCTCATAACAAAGAACTGCGATATAGCTCATAGTGATACAATATCATGGAGTGTGAATCACTTAACATTTGGGAGGGTGGAGCACGAGGTTAATGTATTTTACCTATGTGTCAAGCATTACTTACAAAATTTTCAGAAATAATTTGAATCACAACACATCTCATAAACAGTTTTGCCATATACATCTTGGAACTCGTGTTTCTGGTCGCAGTGTGCCATCATTTCAGCAAACTAAACTGCCCGTCTACCATAACGCACGTTGCTTAGTGCTGACCGTTAGAAGAAATCGCAAGCCGCATGTACGGGGATATAAGGATGGACCACGATAACTGTGACCACTTCAAGGACAAGGTCGAATGGTAACGCCTGTAAAGTTGGGGACAGTACGATCAACCACTCAGCTGGTCGGACACACTCCCTAGCATAGCGCTGGTAAGAGTGTATCCTTCAGATCGCTGACTAGCTTTTACAAGTCCTACAGCCTTATTTAATAATTTGTGTACAAGATTTTAGTGCCTGCTGCACTACCTCTGTATTACCGTCGAGAATGATAGCAGCTGTAGCTGTGGTATCTGTATACATAACTAATCACCTACCGTACACGTATATGTACCTATCACTCGTGCATTTACTAGTAACAGTTACGTAGTGCAAATCAGAAAGTCCCACTGAACCGACAGCCTCTGTGTTTAAGGGAGCTTCACTTACTAGCACATTTTCCTCAAAAAATGCCAAATTTGACCCTCGTTCACCTGTTTATACCTAAATGTTTTCTTGTTACAAATTGAACTGGCCTGTAATCACGTAAGATATTTAGAATAGTCATACCCAAGAGACAAGGCAAATCACCCGGTTTCTCTACGTTGGAAACGCAACTTCACATGAGGCCATTTGGTTCACAAACTCATGTATCGTATTGTTTAAGTCACTGACCTCACTAGAAGAAAGGATGTACTAAATTCTACTAGGAATCTGAAAGATCACAATACTGGTTCATTGCTACTGGATTAAAACTATCCGAGTCAATTAGCTTTTCCCGGTTACGGCAACATCTTCCACCAGTGACCTATTCTGCAAGCCATCATCCCTGAATTACAAAAATTTTAGGTTGGTCAAAGCAACACGTCTTGTTCTACAGCTACCATCTGTCTAACATTCACAACTCCGTTAAAATTGCCAGCGATCGATTCAAAACACGATTAAAATTCAAACTTCTTGACAAACTAAAACTGTTTTGGTTACTTGAACCGCATTCCGAATGATTGCAGCGACGATTACGATAGTTACAGAGACTTGAAGCTACTCCACAAATAAAAGACGGTTGCTCAGCCGGCAAGTGAATCATTTGGTATCAAATTGGAAAATGGGAAATAATTAGCTTCGGCCAGTTAAACAGGTGGTGGACCAATCCAGATTGACGAATACAGACCAGAGCGCAATCCGACCGTGTAGAGAACACATAGAGGATCAAACTGAAGAACTCTGCCTTGTGGCTGTACGTAGGAAGTGATATTTTACACTTAAAGAAAACATGAACTCAGTCTGTCATAGTGTGCACTGAAAGTCGTCAAGATCCATATCAGAACTCATTAGAGGGGAAAAACCTCACGTTCTGAAACCAATTGCAAGCAAGCATGAAGTTGAGTCCATGTGTCCAGGGAGCACCCAAGCTTCTCGTGCCAAGAAGAGGCATTCATGAGGACCTGAATAAAAACTGTCCGACTAGCTTGTGAATACCAGAAGCGAAAACTTACCCAGTTCCAGTCCACTATTTCAAGAGGAAGCCTTCGAAGTTTCCCTCGGTATAGAACACTACGGTTTCAGAAGTCATTACCTGGCTTCAACAATTCTTCATGGAAGCAGGGTCCGTTTTCCTCAGGAAGAGACTCAGGTGTGTCCGCAGCCTATTGCGGCGTTGCGTGGTAATTTATATCCCATAACTTTGTTATACCCACGTTGCACTTCACATCTAACTCTGTGCGTTCATTGGGCGTTAAAAATCACTTAACAAAAGCCAACAAACACATTATTTCTTAAATAGCGAACCGTTTGTGATCACTCTGCTCCTCTGTTTTTTTGTGCATTGACCCTTTGAAAGTGAGAGTTACCGGAGGCTGATACCTATTTCGGCTTATTTTCGAACTGTCTCGAAATTAATCACCAGCGTAGTCACACTTACGCTATGGATAAGGAGAAGAAATTGGATCCACTCGAAACGTCTTTGTTGAATACGCTGAAATCCTCAACCTGTGGAACATCTTGCAATAATGCGGGTTACTTTATTCCATTTTTGTCGTTTTTGCACGTGCTTACTCTTAAGAGGTAACTTGCCTCACATGATGGTTGAACCCGCTACTTGTTGTTCAGTATCCGCAGTCAATTAGAGAAACTCGTCCTTAACATCCATGTTACGGCGTGCCAAATTACTATACGTAGTGTTTACATTTGCCACACGCTGCGTAGGACTGGCTAATACATCCACTCTCCAAATTAGACGGATATCGGTTGAATGGCGTGGTTAATCCGGATACCGTTGCTTCACTTATTCGTAAGCTTCTGAACCAAATGTCTGGTCGTGAATGAGAAGAAATTGCAACCCTGGACGGTATGTAAGTGGGAAATCGTGGTTATGTCAGCAGATGGTACAGAAGTTGAGGAGCTGACACATTTTGTAATGAAACAGTGGTGATCTGTCGACCTTGTGTGATGTACATCCAATAAGGGAGAAGACAAAAAGCCAGCTTCTGCCTTTGGCTAGGTGAGTACTGTGACCAAGCAGTAGCCGAGAAGGGAGCAGATATTACGGCCTTCAGTTATGAGTTATGTAGTCTACCTTTTCCGTTTATAGCTCGGTGCCTAGCCCTCGTGAGAAAATCGTTGAACTTCTGCAACAAGGTTGACACAAGATGAGATTCGCTAATGATAGTTGCTGTACCGAAAACACTAAAACATGATACCCAATTACCAACGATGGCTTTGACAATACGTCAGGAAAATGAATTTCGTATGAGAACAGCATCAAGTCATGTAGTAAGACGGCCAGCGCAAGCTAGCATTTGTGTAAAACGATTGGATGAAGGTAGTGGCCCAACGGCGACAGGATGAACCAGTTTGCGACGTGTTTCAGGAAGAGCAAAATTGGTTAGTGTGGCTTTGGTAGGTAGATGAAGTTTACTGTTTTGAAATCAGGCAATGTTTTGTTCAAAAACGGAATTCGCTCCTATTGTTAGGCTATGCATGACGTTCAGCTAGTCAGTACAATGTAAAGCCGATGCTCGGTTAAGAAATGTTTTGAATTTGGTTACACTACAATCCGAACGAAACAGTCAGTATTCGAAAACTGTTGGACGCAAGCATTTCGTGTTGATTCGTCAATACCAAATTCACAATAATACGGACGGTTTTTCATTGTAAACAACCAAAGGGCTCGGTAATCAATAAGTAGGTTAGTATAGGTCGCTCAGTCCAGGGAATTGTTAGGTTCACGAATAGCTGTTTTTGAACACGAAGAACTTGTACGGTCCATACATCTTACGTTCCTGCATGTGCATGCATACACACACGATCACTCACTGACGTGACCTTCTCGTTGCGCAGCTGCCGGTTGCACAGTTCACGTGCGCACCCTGGCTAGCCTGCCCAGACATGCTTTGTCCTTCCCTCATTGGCTTGTTGGTGATCCATCGATCCGCCCGCTGTAAACTCTGTTCATTGTTAGATGTAACGCACTTTCATGCTGGCTCGGTCAAGATACACAAGGTTCCTCTTGCATCACTTGAGTTCTCACTTCAGTGCGTAGTGTAGACATAACAGAACTGGCTTGAGTCGGCTTGATGTGACCACTTCAGTAAGCTGTAAGCATCTTGGGTCAGAATGACGTAACAGGATTCTAAATACACAAGATGGATCGATAGCGTAACCAGTGGTCAGAACGAGTCTGCCAGCTAAGAAAACTGGCTATTCAGGCGTTTCACTTACACTGCCGTTATCGACAACGCGGAGTTCTGCGCCCACTTAGCCAAATGTTCTTTCACTGTGGAGCTCGAACTTCTCTCGGTTCCGCCCACGTAATTTTTTTCACAGTCACATATAAATTGATATACAATGTAAGTTGGCACCGATAGCCACTCTCTAAGTAAAGACTGGTAGATTCTGAGTCCGACATCTACAAGGAGTTCAGGTGCATTGAATGTCCGCTTACTTGAGTTTGTTTGTTTGCTGCTCGATATAATCACCCCTAAAAGGCAGCTCTCTTTTCTTTACAGTGACCACCTCTTCGGGTGGTACTTTTTGTCTAGTGTGCTTATCTATGAACCTTCTGGCATAACCATTTGATTGTAGAGCGGAAGTAATCAGGTATAGTTCTTTCACAAGACTTTCATGCGTACAGACTCGCGTTGCTCGTGTGAACAGAGTACTCACTAGTGTTCCCTTCTGATGAACCCATGTGAAGTTGCTGAAGTTTACGTAGTGACCAGACCACGTGGACTTCCTACAGATAGCTCTTCTAAGCGGGCCATCTATGCGACTTATGAGTATGTTTAAAAGTGACATGCAGTTGTTGACCTCAAATTCAATCCACTCGATAACTCTGTGATCAGGAGTTAACAATTAAGTTGAAGTTACTGACATCATTACATCAACTGAGCATGGTTTAAGTGTTTAATAGAAGTCTGGGGATTTGCGTTATTTGAAATTGAACACTACCCACACTTGATCGTAACTCTCGCATTCAAGTAAATTGTGCTCACGGCGTTATGAATTGGATTGAACAGAACAGTTTTGTTCATTCTTCGTTGGATTTAATAGGGCGAGCTGAACAATATTCGCACAAGACAGTGGTTGAGCTTTTGGATGAAATCATTCGCTCTACCTATTGTGAGATTATTGTGATTGCGTTTAACGCGTTGATCTCACAAACGCAAGTGCCGGAAAGGAAATTGCTGTCCGGACGAGGATATGTACTACTGATGAGGTTAAGTAAGAGCAAAACTCAATTTCAGTGCTTCCTTACGAACAAGACCGACTGAAAAGCTTATCTGAATACGAAGGCTGTGATCGAGTGTGAGTAGTGTTCAGTTTGAATTGACCTAGGTTCAAAGACTTTCATTACACAACTAAACCTTGCTCAATTCATTCAATAAAGTCCTGATCATGATATTCGGTGTGAACTGGTCTCACCAATGCCTTTTCGGAAGAATGTTCACAGTTTTTGCGGACCACAGGCCCCTTATTTCGTCACTGGGTGAGGAGGAGGCCATACGAAAAAATGATCTCCCAGTGAATGACTCGTTCGTCTCTCATCTCATCTACCTGCAACTATGAAACTCGATACACTTCCGGCTGATTCAGTAGTACTGTTAATGCCTTAAGTAGGTTGCCATTGTCAAATAAACTGTCCACATAAGTCATCTCAGAAGAACTTGTGCGTCTTATTCAACGCGTCAACCAATTTCCTATTAGGTCGACAGATATACGACGAGAAAATGACAGACTCTATGCTAACCTTAGCCAAGTGGTACGTAAAGGTAGGATGGCCGAAACTGACGCCTGATGAACTTGTACCTTTGCGATCAAGAATGATCGAATTAGGTTATCAAAATGGATGTCTTCTTCGAAAAGTATGTGTGGAGATTCCGAAGAGACCACGACCACCTACCCCTGATGAACGGCGTGATGCTCACTCAAACATCGTGAAAATGAAATCGTTATCCTTTCCTTCGTGCAGTGACCCACATCGGATGGTGACAGTGTATCACTAATGAAGTCATATGCATTATGCCAAGAAAACCAAAACGCATCTCCAAAGGTATGGCTGCATCTTTGGAGATGGCCAAAAACACCACAGAAGAAAGTCCATTCGTTTGAAGTTCAAGAGATTTTACTGAACCTGAACGCTCCAACAGTGACAAAGAATAGCACAGTAGTCCGATCATGCACAACCCTTACAACATTTGGTTTGCCAGCGCTAAACATGTTACGACAGCACCTTATCATCCCAATTCGAACGGCCTGGCTGGGCTTACTGTACAGACAGTGAAGAATATGTTAAGAAAAAATAACCTTTGCGCGTGGGTATGAATCGCGCAGTATTTGCTTTTCGGAATCCCGTGAACCAGGCCACTAACAGCAGTCCCGCCGAACTCAACCAAAGGTAATCGCAAAACAGGAATTAACCAAAGATGCACATTACATGCACATTAATGACAGACCTTTGTGCGTCTACTTACTGAAAATATATGGCAATCCGCCACTGTCACAAGTGCTAACAAACAAATATGGTCTTCAATGAAAGACGGGTAAAATGGTACA